>JAGKTI010041024.1:0-10313 GCA_018397915.1 Birgus latro
ACGTATACAAAGACTTGAGGTATTATACTGTACTGCCCCGGTTAATTAAACATGCACTGTTTTCTACATATCATTCATTAAAATAAATAAATAAAGTATAAAACTGAAATCGTCTGTTAAATTTCGAAGCGCAGTTTCCAGCACTGGCGGCTATGATCATTTTTATTCTGATAACCAATATCAGGAACAATTTGTCACCAAATGATTGCCTCGCACTGCTATTAGCCAAGCTCAGATAAAGTACATTTAGAATGCATTTTTATTTGTAAACATGTGAGTGTAAATCGATGACAGTGTTATTAGTTTGGTGACAGCAGAATCACTACAGAAACATGAATCACTCACATCCCACGCTGGATTACTGTTACAAAAAAATGTCTGCCCCTTAATATTCAAAAACCATATGCCTGACTGTTTGTTATAACACATCCAATTAAATTTCCTTTTCACGCTACACTACACTGTCACACTCCATCCACCACTGACGTGATAACACAGCACTGAGCAATCCAATCTTTCATGTACACTTAGAAATCATGATATCTAGCCCACCCCAGCCAACTCAAAAGTGAGGACAAGGTTCTTTTCTGGACGGAGGTCCAAGTTAACTCTCACGAGTTAACACCGCACCGGCACACCTTCGAGAACTCTACAACCTGTCGGTTATAATACAATATAATTATAGCCTTACAGAACACGGCCACGCATCATCTAAGACTAACCCATGAACTTTGGTCTTGGAATGTGCCTAGGAATTGTGTAATCTGACTACGGCTGTAAGATATAAAGATGAGAATTCGATCTAATTTATTAGCAGGAGGGCTACAAGGAAGCTTCTCCCATGATGCTGAAATACAGATGTGTGCCTCACCACTTAATATGATCGTAGTCTCCAAACTGTTTTATGCAACTAAAGCAACAACGATGGCACCGAAGACGTTTACGAGTTTGCTTTAAAAATGGGTGATGATTTCTTTTTTTTCTGTTGTCATAGACAGCGCATTTTTATGTTTAATGCAAAATCACATTTATTTCAAAATGTGAATTCTTGGACAGGGCAAGGACAGATGCTCTCATTACAACCATGTTCGATATTTACTACTGGAGGTTCACTGGTTTCACATGAAGTTGCCGGCATGAAAGCATGATATTTCGAATCATATTGTTACGTTCCACGTCCCCACACTGCCACAGGCTCCAACAGCAGTAGTTCAGTATAGGAAGGGCGTTGCCCAGTGAGTCGTTCTTCCTATGGTCAGCCTTAAGGTGTATAGCTCATAAGATCAGCTGAGGCAAAAATAAACACTGGCTTCTTAAAGTTCAGTCTTTATTTTCCAAATAACTCCACTTAATGCTTTCTAACTTCACTTTTCCCACCAGCACTGGAGCTATAAAAACTTTACTAACTGCAGTTGCACTTAACACTTGACAACACTTCACAGTTATTACTTGACAACACCACTGTTAATACACTTCACTGTTTTCACAATTACCGAAATTACACAAACTTCAATAACACTTCACTGCTTTCACAGGTACCAAAAATATGCAAACTTCACTGACACTGCACCAGCTAAACTTCACTCAAACTGACCGAGGCCCAACTAAACCTTAAAACTGCTAGTGTCTCATCCCTCATCCTTATATAACCTCTCATTATTCAGGAAACTTCTAGGACGAACTCGATGGTGCGACAGTTAACAGTTGCCAACTAAGAGACAACCAAAATATGCCAGTCTTCTTACATTACATAACACTCTAAATCAATTACCAAACAAATTAAATTAAATAATTTAACGAACAATCACGTAAATAAAACATTATAGAGAAAAAGAGCACAAAAAATTAATGCATAACTTACGGTAAATGTCTAGAATCAGTGAGATGCTTCTCGACTTCCTAACTGGCAAATCCCATTTCGTACCACTACCCCCTCCCTAGTTCTTTGTCGTCCCAACAAAACAACACAGTATATACAAACATAATCAATCCTAATGAAACATCTATCTATACACAAAATAATCCTTCAACTTATCAGGTCTTCTGTGCCGCTTTTGACGACGTCCTTGCTCCTCCACACAGTCCACTCCTCCTAGGAGGTCTTGATCCTCTTCTTGATTCACTTCTTCCCTCAGGAAACTGTCACCATCCTCTTGCACTTCAGCTCCGTGGTCCTCCTCAACATCCTCGGCTGTGGGAGAGCATGATCCCTCGGAGACACCCGCTGTACTGTCCTGGCTCATGATACTGCCACAGACGATTCACGTGCACCACCTTTTGGCGAGACTTCCTGCCTTCCCCGAATCCAATACGTTACGTCTGACAGGCGGTCCAACACAGTGTAAGGCCCATCCCATGGGCTCTGCAGCTTCGGTGACTGTCCCTTCTTTCCCTGAGGATTGTATAACCAAACTTGATCGCCATCCTTGAAGCTCACCTCTCTTGCCTTGGTATCATACTTGCATTTCATCACCTCTCCTGAAAACATGAGGGCTCCTCGCACTTGATGATGTACCTCAGCCAGCCTTTCTTGAAGGTGCTTCGCATAGCCTGTGGTGTCTATAGGCAGCTCTTCACCAAGTGGTCTTCCCATTAACAAGTCAGTGGGTAAGCGTAACTCGTGGCCCAACATCAGTTTTGCATGGGTGTAGCCGGTAGACTCATAGGATGCAGAACGGTATGCCATCAACAACGCATGTAATTTCTGGTCCCATTCTGTTTGTCCGTCTACGCAGTACTTGGCCAGTTCTTGTACTAGGGTCCAGTTGAATTTCTCCACAATCCCATCTGACTGTAGTCTTAGTGGGGTCGTCCTGGTCTTCCTGATCCCCAATAACTGGCAGCACTCACGGAACACAGCAGACTCAAAGTTTCTACTCTGGTCTGAATGTATCTCTTGTGGCATCCCAAAACGACAGAAGAACTGGTCAACCAACACCTGAGCAACAGTCACAGCCTCTTCATCAGGGATGACATAGGCTTCTGGCCACTTTGTGAAGTAGTCCATCGCGACACATATATATCGGTTTCCTCTTTCCATGAGTGGCAAAGGTCCAGCAATGTCCACTGCAACTCTTTCCATCGGTGCACTCACTTGGTACAGCTGTAGAGGGCCCCATCCACGTTTCTTGGGTCCCTTCTTGGCACAGCACACATCACAGGCCCGACACCACTCTTCAACATCCTGACACATGCCAATCCAGTAGAACCTCTGTCACAGCCGGCTTAGAGTTTTCTTCACTCCCAGGTGCCCACTGGTGATCTGGTTATGGGACTCATCCAAGATCTCTGACCTCATCTTCTTCGGAACCACCAGTTGCCAATACTTGCTGAGGCCATCGGGTGTCTCCCACTGATGCTCCAGTAGTCCGTTATTCAAACGAAACAGGTCCCACTGACTCCAGTAACTCTTGGTTGCGGGGCTCAACCTGGAAACTTCTTCCCAAGATAGTCGCACTGTACTCCGCTGCAGCAACTCTAGCACTGGCTGCAAATCTGCATCCTCCACCTGCATCCTCTTCAGGTCTGCTTCATCTGACGTTGGCCCTGTCACTGCAGTACGGCTGCATTTCTTACTATGATCTTCCTTTTTACTACACTGCGGGCATTCCAGATCACAAGGCTGGTGACTCAAACTGTCAGCATTGCCATGAACCCGCCCAGGACGGTGCTGCACCTCATAATTGTGCTGGTCTAGCTTCCCGAGCCAGCATGCCAATTGTCCTTCTGGATTCTTTAGCGTTTTCAGCCACTTGAGTGCCACATGGTCCGTCCTGATGATGAAGTTTGTCCCATACAGGTAGGGATGGAAGAAATCAAGGCTCTTCATCACTGCCAAGAGCTCCTTATGGGTCACACAATAGTTCCGTTCTGGTGGGCTGAGCTTCTTGCTGTAATATGCTACCACATATTCTTTTTCATTCTTCTTCTGTGACAGGTTTCCACCAATACCATGGTCACTAGCATAACAGTCCAAGATGAATGGCTGACTCCGATCAGGGTATGGCAATACTGGAGAGCTTGCCAATGCATGTTTGAGTTCGTCGAAGGCTTTCTGAGTCTTTGCTGTCCATGCAAACTTCTGTCTCTTCCTAAACAGCTTGTGCAGAGGTGCAGCTATCGTCGTAAAGTCCTTGACAAAACGCCGGTAGTAGGTACACAAGCCAAGGAAACTCCGTAGCTCCTTCACACAAGTTGGAACCGGCCAGTTCTCCACAGCTGCCACCTTCTCCGGGTCAGTACGGACGCCGCTTTCACCTACAATGTGTCCCAGGTACTCTACTTCTTTCTAAAACAAGTAGCACTTCTTGGGGTTCAGCTTGAGGTGCGCTGCACGGATCCTGTCAAATACCTCCAACAGCCTCTCCAATTCCTGGTTGAAAGTCCATGCAAACACAATTACATCGTTCAGATGGATGAGGGCCATCTGCCAGTGGAGGCCTTCCAGTACTCAATCCATTAGATGCTCAAAAGTAGCTGGGTCATTGCATAGGCCAAAAGGTATCACCTTAAACTGCCATAAACCCCGCCCATATGAAAAGGCTGTCTTCTCTTTGTCCTTCTGTGCAACCTTGACCTGATGATATCCTGCCTTCATGTCTAGGGTGGAGAACCACTTAGCATCTGGCAGAGTATCTAGGGTGTCGTCAATTCTTGGCAGGGGTATGCATCCTTCACTGTCACATCATTCAGGGCTCGATAATCCACACAGCACCTTGCTGTACCATCTTTCTTCCTTACCAGAACCACTGCTGATGCCCAAGGACTGTTGGACTTTTCTATTACCCCTTGACTTTGGAGATTCTCCATCACCTTCTTCATTTCTTCCGATTGGGCTGGCGCCATCGTTCGTGCTGGCTGTTTAATCGGGCGGTGATCCCCAGTGTCTATACTATGCTCCACCAGGTCGGTGCACTCCAGATCTAGATCTCCAGTGGAGAAGACATCAGCAAACTTCGTCAGCAACTGCCTCAACTTCAGCACATATAAGGCATCCAGGCATTGGCTACTCGTTGAAAATAGGTCCTGTAGGTGGTCTGGTACGTACCCGTCTTCGTTGACTACACTCCTTTTACAGGCCTTCCTCTGATGCCACTCAGGGTCCACCGCCTGGCACAGTCCCACAATTTCTCCCTCGTTGATCTTCTGTGGCTCACGGGAGAAATTGGCCACCACAACTGGCACTTCATCTGCACCTGTTTCCACCGGTGTTCTCCCCACCATCACTCCGGCCTTCGTCTTGCACCGTACATTCGGCTCCACTACCCCTACACAGCTGTCAAAAGACCCATTCACCTTACACTGGAGCAACAGTTCTGATTTTGGGGGTATCACTGTAGTGCGGAGCACCCTCACCTTGCCACCAGAACTGGTACGTTTCACTGCCGTGACGGGAACCGACCTTCCTCGAACCTTCAGCTTCATGGAGCAGAAGTCTAGCTCACACCCCATGGACATCAGATAGTCAAGACCCAGAAGACAAGGATCCTCCATGTCGACCACATTAACTGGAAGAGTAGCCTCTTGCTCTGTCACTTCAATCTGGACGTCCAAAGGTCCCCTCAGTTTCGCACAGTGCCCAGTTACGCCACACAGTTGTTCCGATGACTCAGGCAGATACCGATAATGTAACACATTAGGCCTCACAAAAGTCTGCTCTGAGGCCGAATCAATCACCATGGAACACTTCTTTCCATTTATCCTTCCATCTATTCGCACACTGTCGATTGCTGTTCTCCTGCATTTTCTCGGTGGTGGGGCTACTTGGGACAAGCTGGCTGGCGGCTGTCCCTTCACACCAGCCTCCACTATATCCTTCCAGTTTATGGTGAGCGTTCGGGCGTTGGCCTTTCCGGGGGTTCCCCCACGTGCATTGCTGCCAAACCTCGTACAGGGTCAATTGTCGGATTATTGAGTCAATTCCCTATGGGGTCAATTATCGGATTCTCTCTCTCTCTCTGCTTAATAAAAGGAACGCTATACATTTTGTGCTGATAAGCCTATACAGTATAATGAATTATTCGAACATGAGAAGCCTCTCTCTATCTCTCTCTCTCTGCATAATAAAAGGAACGTTATAAATTTGGTGTAGATTTATTTATATAATAAGGCTATACAGTAGGATGAATTATTCGAATTGGAGAAGCCTCTCTGTCTGTCTGTCTGTCTGCACAATAAAAGGAACGTTATAAATACTGTGTAGATTTATTTATATAATAGGGTTATACAGTGTGATGAATTACTCGAATTGGAGAAGCCTCCCTGTCTGTCTGTCTGTGTCTGTTTGTCTGTCTGTCTCTCTCTCTCTGCATAATAAAAGGAATGCTATACATTTTGTGTTGATAAGCCTATACTGAATGATGAATTATTTGAATTTGAGAAGCCCCTCCCCCTTCACTCTCTCTGGATTAGCACTGTCCCCAGGCTCGAAGAAAAGCAACGTCGGACATCAACTCTGCCAAGTACAGTATTGTTGTATTTATACAAAATCATTGCTATTATGAAAAAATATATATATTCATAACACTATATAGCCTTTTTAGAGAAGTTAATATATACAAATTAATTCAGAAGAAGTAAATAGATGACATAATTATAAGACAGAGTGATGTGTGGGTGTTGGGCGAGGTTTGGCACGTCGCACGTGGGGGAACCCCAGGAAAGGCCAATGCCCAAACGCTCACCAAATATTGGAAGGACTATAGTTTTCCACTTCTTTCTGGTCTTCTGCAACCTTCTTCTTATCATCCTTTTTCTTCTTTGGACACTCAGAACTGAAGTGTCCCACCTCACTACATGTCCAACATGCTCTTTTTACAACTGAAGATTTCCTTACACTACTCTGTTCTTGCTCCTTCTTCCATTTGTGACAATCCTCCTTCTTGTGTCCCAGCTTCCCACAGAACCAGCAACCTCCACTGGTCTTCTGTTCCCTCTTCCACTTGTAGCAGACCTCTTTTCTGTGTCCTGGCTTCCCACAGCATCAACAACTTCCCTCAAATTTTTCCATTTCACATACCTGCCCCTTTCTTGCCTTGAATCCTGCACTAAGACCTGTTTGAAAAGTGGACGTACTTGACCTGACATAGGACTCAAACTCTAGAGCCCTGGCAAGTGCTTCTTGCATGCTTCTGGGTTGTGCCTGCTTCATTGCACTTTCAACTATGCACTGTCAAGAGCATCGATGAACTGGTCTCTCAGTAGAATACCCAACAAGTTAGGTGCTGCTCCAGGGAATGCTTTATATGCTATACTCTCCAGGTCATGAGCAAGCTGCTGTAGGGATTCTCCTCGAGCTCGTACATGGCTCCAGAATCTTGCTCTGTAAACCTCAGTCTGGTACATGTTTCCATATCTGCACTCCAGCACTTCTACTAGGGACTGATAACTGTTCCTCTCCATCACTGACATCTGGCCCAGAATTTCCATCGTGGCACCCTTAAGGCTAGTAGCAAGCTGCACTGCCTTCTGCCTATCATCCCAGCCATTCTGGTCCACAAGCAACTTGAACTGTGCACGGTAAGCTTCCCAAGATACTCCACCATCAAATTCTTGCGGTTTCTTTTTAACCAGAGATATCCCGTCGATGTACGGGTACGTTGGAACGTTTTGTCAAGGCTACACCCATCGAAGTACCCATATGTTACGCAATTGCAAGGTCAGTCATTTGCACATTTTTCTAGTTTCACGTGTGATTTTTGGTAGGCATATGTGGGAGACGTTGCTCTATCTGCTGTCAAGTGGGGATACTACCTGGCCCCACCTGACCCCCCTTTCCCCAAACCCCCCACAAATGGCAATTCACCTGTTAGCAGTGACCTGGCCAGTAAAGACATGTCGCGCCACAGTCTCTCCAATGATGAAATTCACGGTGAAAGTGATGCCTGAGGTGAAAGACAAAGAAATAAAGAAGCTAAAGCAAGAAACAAACAGAAGTGATGAAATGGTAATGTTGTAAAGGAAGGTGCCATATGTGCATATGTTTGGTGACTGAACAATGCTTATATTACCTATATAATTGTGTGAAAACCAATAGTCTTGTACTACACATAAATTCATACCAAATAAATAAGTAAATATGTAATTTGAAGTGGCTTGAATTAGTTTATTCTCCAAGAGTTCGTTTTCTTTGAAGCCAGATACCCTGAGAGAAAACGAAAGGTAAGGCTGACTCATCACCTGTAGCAACATTTATAAGCTCAGGAGGGCGATTTCTCTATGAATTTTCGATGTTTCTCACCAAAAGCGGAGGTTTGAAGTCAGATACCCTGAGAGAGAACAAAAAGTAAGGCTGACTCATCACCTGTAGCAACATTTATAAGCTCAGGAGGGCTATTTCTCTATGAATTTTCGATGTTTCTCATTAAAAGCGGAGGTTTGAGCCCTCCTCCAAAAAAAAAATCCGAAATTGCTCGGGACTGGGAGGTATCGGAGGTAGGAAATCGGTCGGGACGTGACGAGTTGATTGGACCCCATTGTAGTCACGCACTTCACTTGTTTGGGGTCTAAAAACTGGGGCATCATAATTAACGCCAGGACTTAAAACTTCTGCATTCTGATTATTCAACCCTGTAATAGTTAGTACCTTTAGATGCCTGGGATCCATCAAGATTCACCATACACTGTCCATTCCCTTGATATGCTCCCGGTACACTAACCTGATGTTCAGCAGTGCAATATTTCTCTACAGCTTCCATTTTCTCACTAATTATTTTTACATGGTCATCTACATGCTTCAACTGACTATCTACATGCTGTCTGCACTCTGTCACTATTTCCTCACTAATTGTCTTCAACTGGTCGTCTACATGCTGTTTACGCTCAATCACATTATTGCTCACCTCATACTTCTGCCGCCGTAGCTCAGCGTATACCTCCTCTTTCAATTGTTCCTATTCTTCCTTCATTTCCCCCATGAATGCATCTGGCTGTCATTGCACCCTTAGTTGTTCTTTCCTCTGTTGCTCCTGTAGTGCCTCGTGAAACTGTTCGTGTCGTCGTTTCTGTTCTTCGTTCTGTGCCTGTAATTGTTCTTTCTTTTCTTTCCTGAGCTCTTTCTGTTCTTCACGTTGAGCCTCTAGTTGTTCTTGGAGTTTTTTCTGCCCTTCATTCTGTGCCTGTAATTGTTCTTAGAGTTTTTTCTGTCCTTCATTCTGTGTCTGTAATTTTTCTTGGAGTTTTTTCTGTCCTTCATTCTGTGCCTGTAATAATTGTTCTTTGAGGTCTTTCTGTGAAGCTTGTAATAACTATATCATTGCAGCCAGAGTCACCTCCTCCTCCTCCTGCTCAGCTCGGGATCTTGTCTGCACACCACCTTTCTCCATGTCGAAGATTAGACTCACTGCAGCACATAAATTAGCCCACTCCTGACACCAGTGTTACGTCCCATGTCCCCACACTGCCACAGGCTCCAACAGCAGTAGTTCAGTATAGGAAGGACGTTGCCCAGTGCGTCGTTCTTCCTATGGTCAGCCTTTAGGTGTATAGCTCACAAGATCAGCTGAGGCAAAAATAAACACTGGCTACTTAAAGTTCACTGTCTTTATTTTCCAAAGAACTCCACTTAATGCTTTCTAACTTCACTTTTCCCACCAGCACTTGAGCGATAAAAACTTTACTAACTGCAGTTGCACTTAATACTTGACCACTTCACAGTTATTACTTGACAACAGTTCACTGTTACTACACTTCATTGTTTTCACAATTACCGAAATTACACAAACTTCAGTAACACTTCACTGCTTTCACAGGTACCGAAAATATACAAACTTCACTGACACTGCACCAACTAAACTTGACTCAAACTGACCGAGGCCCAATTAAACCTTTAAACTGCTAGTGTCTCATCCCTCATCCTTATATAACCTCTCATTATTCAGGAAACTTCTAGGACGAACTCGATGGTGCGACAGTTAACAGTTGCCAACTAAGAGACAACCAAAATATGCCAGTCTTCTTACATTACATAACACTCTAAATCAATTACCAAACAAATTAAATAAAATAATTTAACGAACAATCACGTAAATAAAACATTATAGAGAAAAAGAGTACCAAATTAATGCATAACGTATGTAATAACTATGCTCACTAACAGCAGGCAAACTGGCAACTCCGACTTGTACCGATACCAGCCAACGGTAAATGTCTAGGATCAGTGAGACGCTTCTTGACTTCCTAACTGGCAAATCCCCCTTCGTAACAGTATCTTTTTACTCTTAAAAGAATAGGAAGCCTTCAGAGAGAAAAAAAAATGAAAACGGGGCATTTCGGGAGGACAGCAGCCTCCTACAGCTTAACATTGTCACTTGATG
>JAGKTI010041025.1:0-10313 GCA_018397915.1 Birgus latro
CCCCTACTTTTTTTTCCTTTCATGTTTAGCAGCTCCACTCTTTACCCTTATTATTTCCTGTCACCCCTCGCCCTCTCCTTCACCTCCCCCTAATCCCTCCCCTCTTCTCCCCCTCTCCTCTTACCTCCCTCACCCTCCCCTTCTCTGTCCTCCTCCTCCCCTCTTTCCTCGGTTCCTCCCTCCCAAATCTCTCCCTTCCTCCTCACCGTCACCTCTCCCCCCCCTTTTCCTCCTTCATGTCACCTTTTTGCCCTGCTTTCGTCCTCGCTTTGTATTCCTTTCCTTCCTGTCCTCCTTTATCTTCATTCCTACGGCCTACCTTTTCCATGTTACCATTCTCCACTCACTGTCTTGCATTGTCACTCATCTTCCCTTCCTTTCTTCCCCATTTTTTCTTTTCTTTTCACACTACCGTCTTCTTTCCGCCACTTTCTTTCGTCTTCCTTCTCCCCACGGCACATAATCCGTCCTCTCCCCAGACGCTTCTCCCCATTCATTCCTCCCCATCCCCATTTTTCCATTTCAGTCCCCATATCCTCACGTATGCTTTCCCCACCCACTCCTTGTTTTAACTCTCCCCCCTCGGTCTTCTTTCCCCTCGTCGTTCCCTCCTCCTTGCACATACATACTGACGGCCTTCCCTTACTCTTTCCTCTTTTCATTCACTCTCCCTCACTTGCTTTTCCCGCTCACGACTCACCTCTCCTCTCCCTCCTCCAAAAACTCCACTCTCACGCCTTACTCTCACGCCTCTGTTTCCTCCCCTCCCCTCCCAAACACCACTCACACGTCGCTCTTCCCCTCAACACAGAATCCTCCCCTCACTTCCCCTTCAGTAGGTTCCTCATCCCCCTCTTCATTTCCCCTCTTCTCTCTTCTTTTCCTTCTTCTATCTCTTCTTTTTCTTACCTCTTCCCTTTCTCCTCCCCTCCTCTCACTTCGTCCTCTTCCCTCCTCTCTTCTCCCCTCCCTCCGCCCTTCCTTTTATGCATCCTACTACTTCCGGCTTCCATTTAACTCTCCATAACTTTCCTCTTCGTCGTGTGCCGCCCTCGTGTCTCTCCTGCACTTCTCTCACACGCGCTTACTCTCTCATTTTTATCACCCCCCCTCTCACTCATATTCTCTCATTTTTTTTTTTTCATGCCCTCCATCCACCCTTCACGCCTGCACTTCCCCAAAAAAACACACTCTCTCTCCCTCTCTCTTTCTCTCTCTCAACTTTATCCCTTCTCAGTATGTAGACGCATTTTACCTCGAAGATCTATGATACTGTCCCCATGAACTTTGACCTCCTGTTTACTTGAACTTTTACTAACTTCCTTTTTTTTATTCAGATTTTTTACATGCCCTCCATCCTTCGCGCCATGTTATTTTTTATTTTTATTTATTTTATCTCAATGTGTCCATTAATTTATATCCTGTGCCTCTCGTTAGCTCCCCCCTCCTCCCTTCAGCACACGCCCTTTCTCTCATTTTTATAAGCCTTCTCGTTTGTCACAGTTACAACCCATCCACCTTCCCCTCCCCTTCTTTATGTCCTCCTTATGCCTCTTTCTTTACTTTTTCCTGTGTATTTCTGTGTTATTTTCCTTCTCTTCCTTACTTTTTTTTTTTTTTTTTTTTGGTAGCCCTTCTTCCCATCTCTCACACAAGCAAGACATCTCTCGGTTTTATATCTCACCCTTCACCCCACCCTGGTAATGTCCTCTTGGTATATATCTTTCTGGTTTTCTTCCTGTGTTTCTCCTCTTTTGTTCCTCGTCACTGTTTCATTCATTATTACTACCCTTAGCCCTGTCTTTCTCACACATACACACATTCATTCTTGTACGCCTATTCCTGTCTCTCATCCCTACTTTATCCCCTCTCAGAATGACCTCTTTTCCCCTCTCTTTTCTCTCGTTGGTCTTTTCTAAACCTTCTTTTCTCGTACCCTCCCGTCTCTCACACTTTCTTTCATTTTCACATGCAATTCTTAACCCAATATTTTTTTTTCTTTATTTTTTGTCTTGGTGTTTTGCTTACCTTCGTTTTTTCCTTCCCACCAGTCTCTCACACTCGCTCCCTCCTTCATTTTTCCTTGCACTTCTCCCCCAGCTTTTTCCTGTCCCAGCATCTCTCATCATTTTTCTCTCCTTTGTTGATCGTCGTGTTTTCCTCTTCCCTTTTCCCCCACGCACCCACACTGATTTTTTACTGCCCTTCCTCCTGTCTCACGCACTCACTTTTTTAAATTTTTACTTGCCCTGTTACTCACTTTTTTCTGTCTTCTGTTTTTTTTCCCTCCTGTAGCTTTTGCATCTTCGTCTTCTACTTGCTCACACTCGCTCACTTTCTCAGTATTTTGTGTGGTGCTGTAGTGTCTCTCTCTCTCTCTCTCTCTCTCTCTCTCTCTCTCTCTCTCTCTCTCTCTCTCTCTCTCTCTCTCTCTCTCTCTCTCTCTCTCTCTCTCTCTCTCTCTCTCTCTCTCTCTCTCTCATTGTACAGTTTCCCCTTTCCACCTTTGTCCTTTCTCAGTTTGTTTCCTTCTCAACGCATTCTTCTCGTTTTATTTTCCTCTTTGTCCTCCTTTTCCCTTCCACTTCCTCCATACCACTCACTTTACTGTCTCTTTCTACGTTCTCGCATTTTTCAGCTGTTTTCTTTGTCTACATTCATCTTTCTTGCTTTATTCATTGAGTGGTTTTGGTCCTGCAGTTCATCTATACTGTGGCATTCTTACTGCTTTATTCTTCCTCGCTTCCTCCATTCTTATTCTTTCCTCTGCTTTATTTTCTGTGCATTCTCTTTGTTTTACTTATGTGTCGTCGTTTTCATTCCACTGCTCTTCCTCCATACATTTCCACTTTATTTATTTTTACTGCCTTCCTTTATTTTCTCTTTACCCATATTGTCTTCCCAGTGTCTCCTCAACGCATCCTTCTGACTTTATTGTCCCGTGCTGCCTCTCGTTCGTTCTTTATTTGTCTCACAATCGCTCACTCCCTTTTACTGCTTCCTTCTCAGTTCCCCCTCCCAAACTTTATTTTCTTTTCAATACATCTCCAGCTCCTACTTCTTCCTTATTGTCTTCCATACTGGCTCTCATTCCTCTAGCTTCTCTTCCATTCTTCCTCAGTCTTTCAATTTTACTGCTTCCTTCTCTTCTTCCCTCGTGTGTCTGGCTGTGTCCTCTCTCTGTGTGTCTTTCTCAGTGCATTCATTTTGCTTTATATTTTTATTTTTTATTCTTTGATTTTCCCCCCCTCCACTTCGTCTGCAGTGCCTCAATTTTACTGTCTCTTTCTCTCTGATGTGTTCTTTCTTTATCCTTTCTGTTCCTTTCTCCCCCCCCTCACACACACACACACACACACACACACACACACACACACACACACACCTCTTTTGTGCTATTCTTTCCCCCGGCTTCTATTTCCCACACAACACCCCATTTTGTCTGGCCATCCCCTACGAACAGATAACAAAAGGTGTTCGGGTGTGCCATCCTCTCTCTTTTCCCCCTTTTCTTTGCTCTCTTCCCTTCTTTTCTCCTCTGCTTTCCCCTCATCTTTGCTTTCCTCCGCTCTATTCTCCTGTACTCTTCCGTCTTCTTTGCCCTTCTCCCCTCTCCTCTCTTCTCCTCTACTCTCCTCGCTTTTCCTCAGCACTTCACTCTCAGTCTCTCTCATCCCCTTGCCTAACTCACTTCCACACTCACTCTTTCTTCCCTGTTTCTTTTCTTCACAGACACTTCCTTTATCCTCTCACTCCTCCCACACCCTCAGTCATCCATCTTCCCTCCTCATACACACCCTTTTCCTCCTCCTCCTCTTCCTCTTCCTCTTCCCGTGACCCTACTTTTCTCGTCAAATTTTTATGATTCTTTTCTTTTCTCCTGAATTCACTCCCTCCTCCTCTCCCTCATTTTCCTCCTCCCCTTCTCCTCCTCGTCTAACCAACCATATTTGTTTCATGTGGATCCGTTCTTCACTTCAGAATTCCCCCCTTCTTCCGTTCCTCCTCCTCCTCCTAACCCACTTTTCCCTTCACTTCTGTACGTGTCCTTTCTCGGCAAATCCGTAACTTGCTCAGCTCTTTGTCATCACTTCTGCCTTTCCTTTGGCCGTACCCAGGCTGCCCATGGCCTCCTTTCAGATCACACACACACACACACACACACACACACACACACACACACCCACACACCAACCCCACTCCACCATCGACCTCTATATCTTCAGACTTTCTTACATTTTTATATGTCTCTTGCCTCCTCTTATTGGTCCCTCTTGCTTCCTCTTCTTTACTCTGCCTCTTTTGCTTCCATTTTCTCACTGTCTCTCATGCTCCCTGTTCTTTCTTTACTCTCTCTCCCTTCCTTCCTCTTTCTTCACCTCACTTCCCCATTCGGCCTTGCTTTATTATTACAGTTTTACTTCCTCTCCTTTGTGGAACTTTGTGCGTTGAGCCATCCTTACCTTTTTCTTTTCCTTTTCTTTCAATTCTTCCTTTTCCTTTCAGAACACACACTCTCTCCCTTCACCATATCCAACGCCTGAATATTCCCCCCACTGCTTATGTTCCAACTTTCCTCTTTTTTTTTTTTTCATATTCTTGTTTTTTTGCTCTTTCTTTTTCTCTCTCTCTCTCTCTCTCTCTCTCTCTCTCTGATTTTTCCTTCACTTTTAAACCATCTCTATTTTGGGCTCTTCTTTATTGGACTATCCTTCTTTCCTCTTCACTCATCCTCTCTAGTTCTTCTTCCTTCCCTAATTTCCGTCTTGATTCATCCCTTCCGGTTCCTCGTTCTTTTCCTCTTCTTTTCCCCTCTCACATCCTCCTCTCAGATCACAGACAGCTTCCTCATTCACCATAATTCAACTTCCGTAATCTTCCTTGCTCCGACTGAACTGCATTTTTGTTTTATCGCTGCAGCTTTCTCGTCCTGTCTCTGTCTTTATCTCGTCTTATTTATCATTATCTCGTCTTGTTTACTTTATCCTTATCTCTTCCTATCTTTATCTTGTCTTTTATCCATATCTCGCCTTCTTTACTTTATCCTTATCTCGTCTTCTTTATCATTATCTCGTTTTCTTTATCCTTCTCACCGTACCTTATCTCGCCGTCTTTGCTTCTTCGTTCACCTCTTTCATGTAAGTCTTGTGTTCATGATACAGATATTTTCCCCTTTTCATAATTTTTGACTTATCTCATGGGAGTCTCACCACGTCCTCTCCCTTCATCTGTTTCATTTCTTGCATCCCCTTATCTTCTTTCAGCTTCCTTTTAAAATCATACACTGCTTCCTCCACTCCTTTCTACTCGTTCCTCTTAACTGTGCTTCATCTTTGTTGTTGAGGGATTAGTGCTATAGTCAAAATCTGTGGTCTAAATCTATGGTAAAATCTGTGGTCAAAGTATATGGGGACAAAGAGGTATATGGGTGAGCCTAAGATACTCGCTTGGTTTTAAATCTGTTTTTGCTGTGACGTAGAATCAGTGGTTTTAATGGTGAATTCGGTAAATAAGCTTTTTTGTAAAATAGTTTTAATGGTATTGTTTAGCAGTTTATAACTCCAGTCCTTTACTGGCCTGTGATGTGGTATTGCTGGAATGCGGTAGGGTATTGCAGAAGAAGCGCAGTAAATTTTAGTTCAAGTTGACTTACTTTCATACGTTTTTCTTTAAAAAATAATCTTTAAGGCATTTCTTAACAACTTAAATTGGACACATTTGAAAATTCCCGCAATTTTCGTAACTCTTGCCGTGAATGTAGTGATTTGACTTCGGGAGTTGTGGGCTTAATATATACGTTGAATTAGACACCATAAACTCTCGGTAAAAAGATAAATGTGTAAAAATACTTGGGTTTAGTTTCCTCATAGGGGGTTATTTACTCACCTCGAGGGAGGACACGTTACCTTGTACTTTATCTACCTCCACTTTCATCATCTCTTCCAGTTCTTCTTCCTTCCTCTCTCACATTTCCTCTTCCCTCTTCGTTTTAGATCAGACTCTCCTTATTCACGTATCCAACTTCGGCATATCCCACGCTCATCATATTGCTACTTTCATCTAAATGTTTATACTTCGGCTGCTTCCTCTTCGTTCCTCTTTGCCCTCATTCCTTCCTGTATCTGCTTCATCTCCTTCACCTCTCTCTCACTTCCTCTTTTAGCTTCCTCTTTTTAGCTTTTTACCTTGCTTTCATCTAACAGCTTCACTTTTCTTGTTTGTATTTTTCTTCTCTTTTTTTCTTCTCTTCGACCCTGTCTTTCTTCCCCCTCTTCGCCCTCTTCTTCCCTCTCACTCTTCCTTCCTCTCTCCTTGTCCCCCTCCTCCGTCTTTTTTCCTCCTCGTCCTTCCTCTGTCTTCCCTTTTCCTTCCTCTCTTTTCACATTTTCCTCCTCCCGACCGTCTCTCTCTGCACCTTTTCCTTCTCTCTACATTTTTTCCTCCCTCTCTATCTTCACATTTTCTTTCCTCTCTCTTTTCCCTCCTTTTCTTCCTGTCTTCCTTCCCCTTTCTTCCCCCCTTTTCCATCCTTTGTTTTTCATTTTCAGTTTTGACATCTTCATTCTGCTCTTACTTTTCGTCCCTTCCTACTACTACTACTTACTACTACTACTACTACTACTACTACTACTACTACTACTACTACTCTGTTGTTATTCTCACCTTCCCTCTCCCTGCTTCATCCTGTCCTTCCCTCATTTTGTCTTCCGTCGCCTTTCTTTTTCAGCGTCCTTTCATTCCACAGACTGTCTCCCTTTTGCTGCCTCTCACTTTGCCTATCTTGTTGACCCATTTCCCTCCTGTTTCAATCCTGTATCCTTCTTTCCTCTTTCGCGTTCTGTTCCTTCCTCTCTTCCATCTCCTCTTTCTTCCTCCTTTCCACCTCCTTTTCCTTCTCTTTCTTCCTCTCTTCTACCTCCTCTTCCTTCCTCTCTTCTACCTCCTCTTCCTTCCTCTCTTCTACCTCCCTTCCTTCCTCTTTTCCACCTCCTCCTCCTTCCTCTCTTCCACCTCTTCCTTCCTCTCTTCCACCTCGTCATTCAGTTCTCTTCCCATCACAGACTTTATCCCTCTCTAGATTTCCCACTTATTTCCTAGGCTTGTCTTCCGTCTCTCCTCTTCATTCCTCTTTCCTCTCTTTTACTTCCTCTCTCATTGCCCTTTCATAGCATGTTACTGACTCCCTGCTTGTGCCCTTTACTTTTTTTTTTTTTTTGCATATTTCTTTAGCCCATACTTCTTTCTTCTACATTCTTCTCTTCCTATTAATTCTTCATTCACCTCCTTCATTTCCTCTTTTTCTCTTCCATTTTTTCATTATGCTTCTCTAATCACAAAATGTCGTTTTTTTCTCTGTTTCTTTTTCCACTTTTCATACTTCATTGGTTCGCCTTTCTTTATTATTCCATTGTTCCCCTCTTCCTGTTTCCTCCTCCTCCTCTTCTTCCTCTTCCTGTTCCTCCTCCTCCTCCTCTCTTCTACCTCCATCAAACCGTACCGTACCCCAAATCTCTCCCCCACCTTCCATGTAATGTCATGTCCCTTCTCTCGTATAATCTACTTCCTCTCCCTTCCGCGTATAATCTACTCCCTCCCCTTCCGCCTACTTGTTTATTCATCTCCTGTTATTTTCCCTTAATTGTTTGCTTACTCTGTCTTCCATTGCCTTCTTGTTTGTTTATGTTCTGGCGTTCCTCCTTTCATTCTTGGCTCACTCTCTGTCCCTTTGATGTAGCCTACCTCTTTATTCATTTTTTCCTTTTTTTTTTTTTTTTCTTTTTACTTTTTCCCTATCACCCATTTTTTTCTTATACCCTCTCCTTCCCCCCCCCTCTCTCTCTCTTTTTAATACTCATTTTCGCTTCCTCCTCCGCTCCTTTCTCCCGTTGTTATTCATTGTTTACTTCCTCTCTCTTCCCCCCCCCCCTTCTTTATTCATCCCTTGTCATTCCTCCTGTATTGTCTGCTAACTTCCTCATTCTTCTTGTTTGCTCCTTGTCTGTCATTCCCCAATCATTGTTTGCCTACTCCTTTCTCGTATTCCTTTTTCCATTATTTGCTTTCTCCCTCTCCCTTTCCACATCGTGCTAAATAATTTCCTGTCATTTCCCATTCTTTGTTTTCTTTTTCGATTTCCTTCCCCTTTCTCTGTTCGTGTTATCCCTTGCCTCCCTCTTTCCACGTCTGTTTCGCCCTCATTCTTAATTGTTCGTTTTCTTGTCCTTTTTCCTCTAATTTTTTTGCCTCCTTTACGTTTCGCACACCACCCCTTCCCTTTCCCCGGTTTTATACTTTCACTCCCGATTCATTATTTGTTTATTCCCTTTCCTCCCTCTTTCCTTATTTGTTTTATCCACATTTTTATTTTTTCGTTCATTTATTCCTCTTTCCTTTGGTTCTCATATCCTCCTCTTTCAGATTAATTCATTTCCTTCAGTGATCTCCTTCCGCGTTTGCTTATTTCCCTGCTTCCTTCGTTTCTTATTTTTTTTAAAACATCATTCTTGTAATTATGTTCGTTCTCTTGTCTCTCAGGCTTCCCCTTCCTTTGCATCTCGTACCCATCCCCTTTACCATTTTTCAGTTCCCTTCTGTTTCCCTCATTTCCTGTTTTATTTCCTTACCTCCTTCCTTCCTTGTTTGTTTCCTTATTCTTTCATTCTCTTTTCGCCTTTAATTTATCGTTTCTCTAATCCATTTTTTACGTGATTCTGTCCCTCGTCTTTTATATATATTTATATATATATATATATATAAATCACGTTCAGCCCTGTCTCCTTTTTGTCTTAGTTACAAGTCCTCTGCTCTCCACCCTAGTACATCCATGTTGAATTTCTTCTTTCCTCCCCCAGCCACCTTCCCTCGCCTTTTCCGCCGCAAAATCACTGGGGTGGGAGGAGTGCGACAGATATAATGCACAGAGGATGAAATAGAAGAGGGTTGGAGTAGACAGTGGTGTGGCGAAGATTTAGGTGACGTAGGGTTGTTGTTGTGGACGGGTGTAGCTCGTAGGAATCCACCTCAAAACTCAGCGACAGTCAGGAAACTCGAAATCACGGTAGTGTTAAATCGTGAGGGCAGTGCCAAACCAACCGAGTCACCGAATCGCCTTGCCATCTGCTCTGTGCCTCACCCTCAGCCCACACTCCCAGATGCCCCCGTACCCTTATTGCCGTGTTATTTCAACCTCCTCCCACCCTTCATACCCCCATTTTTTTTTCTTAAATTGCTTTCATGCTCTGCTCCCCCTACCCTCGCTCATGTTAATTCACCCTTCTCCATCCTCCTCCCTTCCCCTCTCCACCCTTGATCTTTTGAATTTATAACACATAATACACTTCTATCCTTTGATCAAGAACCACTGGCCTGCTCCTGTCTAACATACAACCCGGTTCTTTCCCTCAGTCCAGCATCCCATCCCATATTTCCCATTTCCTTTTCCCATTTCCCGCTGGCTCCTAACATCGCGTATCCTATAGTCTGACCTTTGTCTTTTCACGATACCATCTCGTATTCCAATTTTGTCCTTTGTCTTGTAACAATACACTTAATTCCTGATCTTGTCCTTATCTGAATTCCTTCTCCTCCGATCCTTTCTCATAACTTCACATTCTTTTTCCTCCTCCTCCTCCTCCACTTCCTTTCCCTTTTCTTATCCTTCCTCTTTCCCTTCTTCTCTCTCCTCTTGCCTCTTCCTCCCCATACAAAGTCCCATGTGTGGGTTGTAATCGGCTTCCTTATGCCTGATGCTTCGTTGTGCCCCTCCCTCTCCTCCTCCATACCCTTCCCCTGTCCTTACGCTTCTTCCTCTTGCCCTTCACCCTTTCTTTGCCCTTCCTCTGCCTCTCCTATCCTTTCCCTCTCCCTTGGCCTCTTCTGCCCTTCTCTGGTCCGTTTTTCTCCCTATTTGGTCCTGTCTTGTTATTACCTCGTCCTTCATTCACTCCCTTTCTCCCTGTCCACTTCCTTGTTTCTCCTTATGCCCCTTCTCCCCCTTTCCTTACCCTCTTCTCCCCCCTTGTACTCTTTCTTCCCTTTCTCTTACCCTCCCCTCGCCCCTTACACTGCTTCTCCTTCCTTCTCGTATCCTCGTCTCGCCCTTTTCACACCTTTTCTCTCTCCTCTTGCCATTTTCTAATCCACTTCTCGCCCTTTTCTCGCTCGTCCTCGTCTCGTCTTGTCCCTTTTCACCTCGACTCCTTTTTGTGCTTCACCGGCCACTGGACCCGTGCGACCTGATCTCTACTTACATCTCGGTATTTCCTCTGTGTGTGTGTGTGTGTGTGTGTGTGTGTGTGTGTGTGTGTGTGTGT
>JAGKTI010041026.1:0-10313 GCA_018397915.1 Birgus latro
TTTACTGAGTCAAGGCTGAGATGATATTCAGGGAGGTGGAGTCCGTGGAGATTGAAAGACTAACTAGAAGAGTATATGACTGTGAGGTGGATGGGGGTGGAAGAAATTGTTTAAAAAGTGAAGGAGAAAACTGGGAAGGTGGAATGGAAAAAAAACTGTGACCACTAAATCGATGCTGGGCGACGTCTGGGGTGCCTCCTTCTGCCCGCCTTGACCCTGGCTGTGATCTTGAGGGAGGTGAGTCTGTCGGTGAGTTCTTGGTAAACCCCGTGGCCTTCACCCTCCCCTCCACCCTCTCCTCCCCCCTTTCCTCCAGCTTCCCCTCCACCCTCTCCTTTTCGCCCAGTATATATATTAAGTACTCGCGAAAGAAGTTGAAAGAATAAAGATNCAGTAATATTTTCTTCTTCTTTAAATAACAGAATTTTTTTTACTGAGTCAAGGCTGAGATGATATTCAGGGAGGTGGAGTCCGTGGAGATTGAAAGACTAACTAGAAGAGTATATGACTGTAAGGTGGATGGGGGTGGAAGAAATTGTATGAAAAATGAAGGAGAAAACTGGGAGGGTGGGAAAAAAAAAACTGTGACCACTAAATCGATGCTGGGCGACGTCTGGGGTGCCTCCTTCTGCCCGCCTTGACCCTGGCTGTGATCTTGAGGGAGGTGAGTCTGTCGGTGAGTTCTTGGTAAACCCCGTGGCCTTCACCCTCCCCTCCACCCTCTCCTCCACCCTTTCCTCCAGCTTCCCCTCCACCCTCTCCTTTTCGCCCAGTATATATATTAAGTACTCGCGAAAGAAGTTGAAAGAATAAAGATAAACTTCATACTTGAGTCTCAGCCTAATTTCGGGCGCCATCCTACTATATTCTATTATGCTTGTACCTCGACGTATTAAAGAGAAAAAAAGTCTCAATTTTTGCTTTTAAACCTACTGAGAATAGTGACCGTAATCTTGACCCTCATGTCTCGAGAGGTTTCTTAGCGGCGAACATGATCATCTTGCTTTAACTAAAATAAATTAGATACGTCATTTTCCAAGGTTCAGCGGTTAATACAATGACCGTGAAAGGAAAGACAGACACCCAAATTTCAACCCTCCTATGATCGCGACAACTCTAGCACTGTGTGTCCGCTAATGTCAGAAAAACGTATCCACCTGAGACTGATATATAAAGGTGTTCATAGTAGCAGAAAAACCCTTCCCATGATGGACGCAACTCTAGTATTTTGTTTCAGCCAAAAGCCAGACGATTTTAAGAGCTATCAGAGCCTGGGAATGTTAATCCTTAGGGTTATGTATCAAAACTGGGGGCGCAAAGATGTGGAGAGTCATTATTTTGGACGATAAATTTCTGAGACATGAAATGTATCTCTTGTAGGGTACTTATACAAACTGTATCCTTACTGCAAAAATAAATAAATAAATAAATAACATGACAAGAATGATCAGAGCTTAATTGGTAAGATGAATCACTAAAGAGGAGATGCTTGGGAGGCCCCTGTGACCGCCTTTGTTAGTCCTCACAGTCAACCTCTTCCGTCTTGTGCTGTCAGATATTAAAACCCGAGGACAGGTTACAACTCCGACCCGCTACTCATCACCATCCCCCTCCTTTCCCCTCCCTCTCCACGCACCCCTCCTTTCCCTACCTTCCCCTCTCTCCCTTCCTCCTCCCCCTTCTCCTCCCGTACTCTCTCCCCCCACGCCTCCGTCCTCTTTCTACTCATACCCCTGCTCTTCCTCCTCTCCATTCCACCCCCCTCCTTCCCTCCCTCTTCCCCTCTCCCTTCCCTCTTCCCCTCTCTCTTCCCTCTCCCTTCTTCCCTCCTCCCTCCTCTCCCTTTCCTTCCTCTTCCCCCTTTCAGCTCGACCCCACCTTAGGCAGTGCTCCAGGCAAGGTCTTCTGAGTCAATGTGTGATTTCATTCTTTTCCCATCCTCTTGTGGGAAAGGTCAGGATGATGATGATAATGATGATGATGATGATGATGACTTTTTTTTTCACCCCCAGTAGGCATTCTTTTGGCAGTGATCTAATTAGAGTAGCTTCAATTTACAGAGAAGGACAAAATGCTTTAAATTAAATGAAGAAAGATCAACTCCCAAATCTCCGATTATCGTATATGAGATGCCTATGATTATTGGATTTTTATTAGCCTGCATCCCACATTGGAGGGTAGGCAGCAGCGATGTAGGGTCTAAACATGTTCCATCTTCAAATGTCTCATAAATCTTAATAATAATAATAATAATAATAATAATAATAACAGGTTTTTAGCATATGGCATCGCAATATACAATGTTCATCCCAGCGTCGTATTGTGTTTCTAGTTACATAATTATATATACTGATAATACCTAAGATGCCTTGTGTATTAATGTGTGTGTGGTGTGTGTGTGTGTGTGTGTGTGTGTGTGTGTGTGTACTTATTAACACTTCCTTGGCCTAAAAAGCATCTCTCAATCTTGAACTGTTGATGATTGACCGCAACTGCAAGCACGACAATTAGATGCTGTTACTTTGCGTCCTGTTACAGCCGCCAGCAAGACCATCATTGTCTGAGGTTTCCGCGTCTCTAAAAGGCTTCTGGTGGGTAGCTCTGTGATTTGTGTGGAATCTGTTGAGCCTCGATGCATGTCACTCGGCCTTGACCACTGTCTAACGGGGCTCCGGTAGCAGTCTCCCATGTCGTAGCAGTCCACACAGGCTTCTTTCTTGAGTCTTGATTTTTGTTGCTTGATTCAAGGGCACGCTTCCTTCTCCCTCCTCTCCCTCACTTCCTGTTTGACCCCTTTATTACGAGAGGTGCTGGAGAGAGACGCCTTCGCCCGGTGGCACTGATAGCGGGACGGACCTATCGCCTGTTAATGCAAACGTCTCTCATCTCCCTCCTTATCCCCTGAAAGGAGGATGGTGGGTTTCCCTTTACATATACAGTCCACTTTGGGCATATACTACCCGCCTTATATGTTCTCTGTTTTACCACCTCCAATAACCCTAGTAAGTGTATTAATTATGGTAGTGTGAAGTGTGGTAGTGTCTTGAGCTACACAGTGAAGTCGAACAGCTTATACTATTTTCTAGACTAATTTTGAAGTGCAGTATTAAGCGTCAGGCGCAGATGTGCCGCCACCTGGTTCAACATCATAACCGAGGAGACATGTTAGGCTAAAAGGTAAGTTATTCCCGTCAGACTCTAGGAAAGCCGAAGCAAACAACGCAATGACAAGTAAAAGAATCGATAGAATGGAGAATCAAGATATGGAATGATAATCAAGTCTATTGTGGCACCCATCTCGCTGGGGCAAAAGAGACCGCTATCCTGCACGCTTTATAAGGAATTCATTTTGAAGGGTTTTAGAGCACGCTGTCTTCATGTACTTATATGTCTCTTCGTAAACAAAGGGCGTGATGACAGCTGGGAGTGTGTACGATCGAGGCGTCAACATCTGCGCAAATGACCCCATTCTCTCGCCGCCTCTGCAAGCATAGCCGTGTGAGCAGAGTGGATACTGTAACATTGGTAGATCGAATATTACTTCAGGCAGATGCCAAGGTTAAAATTCTCTCTAGGGTTCTGCTTCCTCATGTACCCCATTGACCACACCTCTGTCCTCTTCTTCCTTCCCCCGCCTTGCCTTGCTTCCTACCGCCAAGCGATTTTATCACTTGCACGAGAGACAATTACTAGTGCAATGAATAGAATCAAAATTAACCCCAGTTTTCGATGAGGGGGGTCTATCTAGGACTGAAGAAAAATCGTCTTGAGGTAGCAATATGAGGATAAAAATACATCATCGGACTGAAGGAATTAAATGTTTACAGTTAGAAGATAAATTCAAGCAGGTGCGCCTCATAAATTCTTACCATTTGCTCTGTCTTGTACCCCTCTCACCCTCCAGGGGCGACCTGTTCATAGCTGTACCAGTCCTTGTGCGTCCTGGCTCCACTTCCTGCCTTCCAGAATGATGATAAGAAAATTAACGCTGGTTTGAGGATTAATTCAGTCAGGTGCAACTCAAAAAAATCCTGCTAAAAATTATCTAGCACCTGCATCCCCCTTGGCACCTCTACCTTGACCTGCCTTGCTCCACTTCTTGCCCTCCAGAATATTGATATGGATTAAAGCATCACAAGTTTGAGGATAAGTTCAATCACGGCCAACAAAAAAAAAAAAAATCCCGCTAAAGTTATCTAGCACATACGCCCCCCTTGGTAGCACTACTGGTATGCTCCGCCTTGCTCCAGTTCCTGCCTCTTTCGAATATTACTTGATGTAAATTATGCTGGTTTGGGCATAAAGTTAAGCAAGTGTAGATCTTTAAAATTCTTCCTATATTTATTGATCGCCACACCTCTGTCTTGTCGATCCATGCTTAGTCCATCCTTGCCTTGCCCATCCCTGTCTACCCCATCCCTGTCTTGCACATCCGTACCTTGCCCCTCCCTGCCTTGCCCTTCCCTGTCTTGTTCATCCCTGCCCACATCTGCCTTGCCTGTCCCTGTCTAGACCATTTCTACCACACCTTGCTCTGCTTTGAACATCGCTGCCTCGCCCTGCCTACCCAATCTCTCCCTAGCCCATGCCTGCCTTGAACATTCCTGCCTCGTCATGCCTAGCCCATCCCTCCCTAATCCATCCCTGCCCTGCCCGTCCCTGCCTCGCCATCCCTGCCTCGCCCTGCCTTGGCCCAGTTCCTGCCTCCCACAGACCACTTCCTGCACCATAGTAGATGATCCTGTTAGGGCCAGTTAGGCTTCTAGTCCCGCCCTGCTAGAGAGAGAGGCAATGTGGGGCATTCCTTCCTACACAGCCTTGACATGGCTACATAGAAGGTGGTAAAAAAAAAAAAAATAGAGAATAGATAAAAAAAATTAAAAAAAAATAAATAAAAGAGGGGAAATTGTATCTTTTTATATCCCTGTCGTAGCTACAAAAAAGCTGGAAGCTGAAATTTTGATCTCATAAAATTAAGGCTAATGATCGGATCGGAAGCACACTTGGCTCGCAACTAAGAGGTCCTGGGTTCGATTCCCGGGCAGACCACCAGACCCATAGGCAAGCAAGGTCTCTTTTACCCTCGCTAGTTCGTACCTGGAAATGAAAGAGAAACCACCTGGATTTGTATATCAAGGGTTGCGTGCTGTATTAGATGGATAGATAGACAGATAGATAAATATAAATAGATAGATAGATAGCCAGCAGACACACATAAAGCTACGCGGTGGTCAAGACTAAGCACGCGATACACTCTCCTCCCGTTCTCTTTAGCATGTCATGGGAAATTACGCTAAAATCACTCCTTTCACCCTTGGCTTCCTTTGTAACTGAGAAATGTGAGTCACTTTAACGTCTCTGGAGCCATTTCAGTAGAGCCATCAACACGACATGCGAGAGAGAGAGAGAGAGAGAGAGAGAGAGAGAGAGAGAAAGAAAGAAAGCAAAGCAGGAAGGACACATGGCCAAACAAAATTATCACTGTCATCCATTATTATTAGTAGCAGTAGCAGCAGCAGTAGCAGTAGTAGTAGCAGTAGTATATGTGTTGCTGTCATCATCATCATCATCATCATCATCATCATCATCATCATCATCAATCCAGAAAACAAGGAGAAAGTAGGGAAGTGGTAGAGCTATAATGCATAATAACTATAATGCTATGATGCTAAAAAAAAAAAAGAAGTTATATACGGTTCACTAGCCACGGACCCAAAGGAATTTTTATAAAGCCGGTTCGTGGCGTCAGGAAAAAAGGTCGCACGGATTTTATTTCTAAGGTCATCACTAAGAGAGGTCATCACGAAGCTTCTCTAATACCAGTCTCTCTCTCTCTCTCTCTCTCTCTCTCTCTCTCTCTCTCTCTCTCTCTCTCTCTCTCTCTCTCTCTCTCTCTCTCTCTCTCTCTCTCTCTCTCTCTCTCTCTCTCTCTCTCTCTCTCTCTCACACACACACACACACACACGCCTAGATGTGCTTAGGAGATCATTCCCCCCAGATTTCCCACTAGAGTAGCAAACATCGACCTTGCGTTCACCTTCGCTTTATTTCTGCTCCGCTCCACCAAACCCGCCTCAGGTCATCGGTATCATAACAGGGCCGGCCAGACTGGTGGGTTCAGTCTGTCTCCCTTGTCCTTCGTTACCCGGCTGTATATTTGCGGACCCAGTGACCTTTGTGCATGTGATAGGCATTAATCTACGTGGCTTTATTTCTGTATATTTTTTTTATTTACTTTGTTTATTTTGCTCTATCTTAGCATCTCCTTTTTTCTTTTGTTTCTCTCTTTTTTCTCTATTCATTTATTTATCTGTCTATTGTATTTTAACAGCTGGTCTGGTTTGTGTTTTGGCTTCTTCTCCCAACAAACCAGTTCATCCAGCCGTCAACCAGTCTTAAAAGTCAAGCAGAAAGATTCCCAGTTACTCACTCCTAAATTCCTTCCCTCATGTGCTCCCTCTATCACTTCACTCACCTGTCACTCGGCGAAGCGATTATGCAGTCAGCTAACAACGCGATTAAGCCGCTGTTGGTTCATGTATTCGGTGCGTGGAGAGGACGCCTTCATGTGGTGACAGCGATGTGGCTGGGCGGCTCAACTGTCCAGTTATACAAATCTCCCTCCGTTCCCTCCCTGTACCCCCGAAAGGAGGGAGGCGGACTGTAGAGACGGTCAACTTCCTGCAGTTTATCAGATTCACGTCCAGATGAGCCTGGGTTGAAGCTACTACTACTACTACTACTACTACACTACCACTACTACTACTACTACTACTACTACTACTACTACTACTAAAACTTTGATCCCGTCGTTGTATATTTTCGTCAAGGTTTCATACTTCTCGTGGATATTCTTTACCATTTCCATTCTGCTCTAGTTGATGTTTCCAAAACATGCCTACAACAGTTTCCTTTAACAGTAAAACACAAGGCAGAACTCAAGCAAAGACAGAAAGCCAGTGGATATCCTCTCGATAATTTCGTGCGTGAGATATAAGCCAGACTTACGCTAGAGTTGTTTACTTATCGGGTTTCTCGTGTCACTTAGCCTCTGTCCCCGCCACCTTTTCCAGCACTATCATAATCATCGCCACCTTCACTTTCATCTCCACCTCCATCACAGCACACCACCACCACCACCACCATCGTTACTGTCACCACCATTATCGTCATCTCCATCGCATCGCAACAACCTTTATCATATTACCCCGTCTTTACCATCACCACCTTCAACTCCACCACCATAGTTACCTCCACCACATTCACCACCATACACCCCTATCAAAGCCACCTTCAGGTCAGAAATCACTCACAAAACAAGAGAGGCGAGAGAGGGGTAATCTCTACATCCCTGTGAGTGACACATGCTGATAGGGCTGGAACATGGGGTATAGCGAGTATTGGGATAAGTTTTACATCTCCTTGGTTTACATCTCTTTGGTTTACATGGTTCCTCATCACCCTATCATTAATTTTCTCTTTTTTTTATGTGTTTAGTTTTGGTTCACTCCTTCAGTCCAGAGACGCATTTTGTTTTTAATTTGCTACTTAGGGACGATTTTAATTCAGGTTTGAAGAGACTTTACGAAGTGCAGAGGTTGGATTTCTTGGATTTGGCCTTCCGGAACAGCGTCATAACAGGAAACCCCTCCTTTAAAGTGAAATAAATCAGTTGGAGGTACCAAGAACATAATATCCGTCGTAGTACTGAAGGGGTTAATATTCCTCCTACCTCTCGTGGTCTCCAAACAAAGGGAGGAAGATTAAATCCCTCCCAAACTGGCCTGAATATTACTTGTCATTTTTAGCAAGATTTCATTAGATTTTGGCTCAGCTTCAAGGCAGTACAGTGCAAGTTTTTTCCCTGATTGTACGTGATTCTGTCCTACGTCGCCATTATTCCTTTCAGTCAGATTACATTTTTTCTTTTTTTCTACTTTCAGACAAGTTTAGTCAGATCAGAGAGATTTTTGGAACTGGAGGGATTAGATATAGCCTTCAGTGACCCTCCTAGTGCTGGGGTTCTCTCCTAAACTGGATAAAAATCGTCTGGATGTAATAGGGAACAAAATACACATTAAGTCTTTAGAGTCAAGGGGTAAATTTCTTTCATACTTCAGACAGGCCATCTCGTCGATATTTTTTGCGTTAATTCCTCTCTGCTTTGGTAATGGTCTCTCAGCAGTACCCAGCAATATATATATTACATCTCTATTTCATTAGGACTGTGCGTATAAAAATAAAAACGAGCATAATTTTGGGCGACAGATATACAGTGAAATTATTTTTCTTATAAAACCTGCTGGGGAAAAAGTATATATATTCTGGTTTCAGCCAAAAATGCTTTAAAGGCCATGATCTGTGTGGTAGAAAAATGTTATTACTTTGGACTCCAGACGCCATGCTATATTGACCCATGTAACGATCATTTTCCTTCACACATGACTGACGAAACAAGGGTGAGAGTGGGAGGAAGGGAAGTGGAGAGAGGGTTAGGAGAAAGGGAGAGATAGAGGGAGGAAGAGAGGGTAGGGGAGGAAGAAAGGGTTGATGGGGAGGGAGAGAGAAGGAGGAGAAAGGGAGAGAGGACTGGGGAAGGAAGGGAAAAGAGATGAGGAATGATGAGGTGCTGAAGGAGGGAGATGTAAAGAAAGGGAGTGAAAGGTGAGGGAAGGGAGGAAAGAAGGAAGTTTGGGGAAGGGAGAAAGTGGAGAAAAGGGAGAAAGAAAGGGTTAGGGAGTAGAAAGAAAGGCTGGGGGGAGAAAGGGAGAGTGGGGGAGGGAGAAAGGAAGAGAGAAAGGAGGGAGGGCAGAGAGAAAGGACGCGAGGGTAATGACACATCGCGAGGTGAGGTATATTATCTCAGGCTCCATTAGTGGTGTAGTGAGGCTGGAAGGCACATACGCAGACAGCAGGAAGTGCCGGGGAAAAGATGAACAGAAAAGGAGAAAAGGAAAGACAAAGAAAAAGAAAAAATAAGAAAGCGTTGCAAAGGAAAGGAAAAGTAATGAAGGACTGGAAAAAAGGTGAGGTGACATACGAAAACTTGTAGGGAAAACTGACAAAGGGAAGGAAAATACTGAATGACAAGAAAGAAGATGAGCTGAAGTGCAAATAATAAAATGAAACAAATAAACAGACAAATAAATATACATAAATAAATAAATACATAAAAATGTCGGGAAGATAATGCTATGAAACAAAGGAAAAAATACTGAGCCATAATTATTGGTGGAAGATCTCAGCTGATCAAGTAAATATATTTCATTAATGATCTGAAAATGACAGACGCGGGACTTATGAATTACAAAGCATAAATTACTGAAGAGCAGGAGTACGAGTGAACAAAGGGGTAAACTTCAGCTAAATTAGGTCACTCCCAGAGACAAAATCGCTGCTAACTCGCCTGGGGATACTGGGGATGTTGTTGGTCCTGTTCTCACACTCAGTACACCTCCAGCACACGACCCACCTCAGCCAAGCCGGGTCATGTCCAGAGCGCTTCCCTGTCAATTAGTTTTTTTGCGACCGTAACTTCATGTCAGCGCCGCTGGAATATGTCTGTGTTTTTGCCCTGAGATTAGAAAGGAAAATACGGTTTGATTCTCATGGGGTTTTTAGCTCCTCTTGCGGGGTTCAGTGCCATGGATGTGTGCAGTGAAAATAGGAATATATGGACATGGTGATATAGAAGGAAGCAAGCTGGAAATTGGACAGACAAGGGGAGACAGAGGAATGAAAGGTGTGTGAGTGACGGGGAAAATTGAATAGATGGGAACTTGTTGACAAAATAAGGAATTGATTCTCTCTCTCTCTCTCTCTCTCTCTCTCTCTCTCTCTCTCTCTCTCTCTCTCTCTCTCTGGAAAAAAAAATGAAAAAACTAGTACAAAGCAACTTGGTTCCTTACATACAACTTTGGTCTCCTTATTTACATACAGTCAGTAAAAGAAAGTTGCTGAGATGTTTGCCAGCTTCTTAAAACTCTCAAAGCTTCCCCATCAAACTAGTAGGCGCTTCTTGACGCACAAACTCATAGAAATAAGACCATAACTCAGCAAGGAGTGTTCGGTGTTAGGACAAAAATGCTTTCTTACGCTAAGTGAAAAGAATCCCAACATAAACTTTGCAGGGAATTGCGAGAGGTAAAGAGAGATAATAACCCGCCACCCTACACACCCCAACTTCACCCCCACACCCCCACCCCACACCTCCACCCCACACCCATCCACACCCCGACCCCAACCCACCCCAGTCACCGCTCACATCCTCGCCTCCAATACTTATCTATCATCAGTTTAAATTTATGTTCCAG
>JAGKTI010041027.1:0-10313 GCA_018397915.1 Birgus latro
CACCTGAAGGTAACGCAATATTCAGCCAGTGGATGCTGGGGATCCCCACATGCTGCAAGCTTTCAAGACTCGAGATCAGTTGTTACAAAGGAAGGCAAACATTTAAATGTACAAGAGACCATAATATTCATCTTGAAGCGTGAAGTTCCCACCATGGTACTTAATTCAAATAATGCGCATAAGGAATTCTAAAGGTCAGTTTTCCGAAATTTTCGAGCCGAGCTTCCAGTGAAGGTGTGAATGAACCAAACGTAAGGACATTTACACTTAAATCAACATAAATAATTTTTCACGATGATGGAAGGAGTTTACATATACTGTAGCAACGAAGGGTCCTCACTAAAAAATATTTCGAGAACCGGAGATCTACGGTGGTGCATATTAAACGAACGGAAAAATCTGAATATATCTTTACTCACAGTTCACAAATAAATAAATCATTTATAATACCAGAGACATACATCATACAGACACACCCAGAAAATCAACAGTTAAGGCTCCCTCTTACTCTCAATTACTTAATCATATCGCGGAAGTCCATAACTGCCAGAGGGACCTTCCCTGGAGCGGTGACGGTCCTCTTCCGCGGCCTTAGCGATCTGTTCCAGCACGAAGTCAGGAATTGGGTGGGGGAACTCGGGAGCCACAGGCAAGAGGTCGGACTCAGGCTGGTAGCCGTTCTCGTCAGCCACGAAAGTCACGCGGACGGGAGTGCCATCAGGGGCAGTCCAGCTGTAGGGAGGGGTGGGCATGCTACTTTTAACCCAAATCAGATGTATACGAGTATTCTGGCCACTCTACCTTTACTTAAATTACTACATTTTCATCTTGAATGCTAAACTACATCAAGACTCTTACGTTAGAAAATTATGTGAGTCAGGAAGAAGTTTTGTGGAAAGATGTAGAACAGTATTATTGTCTTTTTTTTTTCTTTATGCCACTGAGCTAAGGGAAAAGGCTCGTGAGACTGGCTTTGACTACCCATGCTATTTGCTGGCACAAGTAAAACAGACACTCACGAGAAGGATCCACTCTTGACAACAGAGCCTTCCGGGCCGCTTGGGTCGCCGGACTGAGAGGCTACGATGCCGTTGCTGGTCTCCACGTCGAGGTTGTAAGTTCCGTCGTCTTGAATATCGAAGTCATGTCTGAGGATCTCGCCTGATTCACTGGACCCACTGCCGTAGCTACCGTAGCGTGGTCGAGCTCCGTGGTCGGGGGCGGCGGCGACAACGGCGACCAGGGCAGCAATGATCACCTGTATATAGACCCACTGAAATATACATAATTTACAGCACTCGATAATTTAATGGATATGCTGTAGGCATATGGAACTTTGGATCAGCACCAAATCTTTATACACTGAATGGAACACTTAATTGTCACTCCCATATTCGAATGCAGTCACTCATGCTGTTAGTAATGTTGTGGCCCAGATTCCTCTGGACGCAAACACGGTGAACTAAAGGCTGGAGTTGCTTTCCTCTTTTTCAGTCCATCTTCTTTCTTTTGGGGATAAGGAGGAAACTGAGGGATGTTTGTATAACCGAGCAGCAGAGCCGCCCCGATAATGTATATCTGTGCCACTATGGGAAGATGTCCCTATCTAGCACCACAGTTAATGATGAAAATGATAAATAAATGGATAAGCAATAGGTATTTGGAGTTCCGATTCATTACATTCTAATACGACATATACAGAAAGAAATATGTCAGTCTAACCCTTATCACTAGGAAGATATCTTTTTCTAGTTTATTCTTGCTACCTTCAAGTTATATCACTCACATCAGAAGAACCCTCTGATACCGAACGGAGGATGTATCTAACCACTCCAGTTCGAAAATATTCTATTTTAAGCTAACTCAGATCATCCGGTAGCAGCAAGAATTAACTACTTATGACGTCTTCGGGTTGTAGATACTATATAGAGCTTCGAAACATCAATGGATTGCAGAACAACTAATGCTCAATGGTATAATTCAGCTTCATCCATATTATTGGATATGGTAAGTTATGACATTCACATAAACAGACTACTTTATCAAAAGTATCACATACAAACTTCATGATGCTCTGTGTTGGTGGTGTGTGTGTGTCAGTGGCAGTGTGAACCACCTTATATATCGGCCTAGCGCCACGATTCCAGACGTCAACATAATTACTTGCAACTTTTTGCTGACCACTGTGTCGTTAATCTTGGTATTGTACCTGGCAATTCGACAGCTTTACTCTCGAGATCAAGGTTAGCTCATCTTGAGTGTCACTGGAGCTCTCTCTAACTTGTACATAAGTTAAGCAATCTTTATATATAATTTAATCATTTGAGTAAGATTTTAAGGTGTGATTCTAATTTGCATAATCTGTCGTTCAGTGTTTTAATGTGCCAGATGATAGCCTCGACTTGGTATAATCTGGCTAGTTATCAATAATTATTCTTTTACTTTAGTACAGCCATTTATTTAATAACAGTAGTGCTCTCTGTTGCAAGGTGAAACTGAAGCCTTATAAGTGTAGTTATTACGTGGCTGCGTCTAGACACTTCAGGTTTGAAAATAATGCCACTGGCCGTGCACAGCTCTGTCTGCCAGAGCACTGATGCAAGCACGACACGTGCAACATACTTGACACCTGATTTCCGATAATTGTAACAACTTGCATAGCCAGAGTAATGACCAACTACTGTTTGAACAACTCACGGTACTGTGAAATCTGGACTACTTTTACCACATTCACAGTTACTATAACAACAGAAACTACAACTACAACATCAAAATCAACAACAATAATTATAGTAGTAAGAGGATGAGGAGGAGCAGTAGTAGCAGCAGTAGTAGTAATGATGATGATGATGATGATGATGATGATGATGATGATGATGATGATGATGATGATGATGATGATGATGATGATGATGATGATGATGGTGATAATAATAATAATAATAATAATAATAATAATAATAATAATAATAATAATAATAACAATAATAATAATAATAATAATAATGCAACTACCAAGCAGCTCGTACATATCAAGATTAAGAAGGCTTAAGGGCTTTGGAAATACAAAAATCACCGGTAATTTTCACAATTTTATATACGTGTGGAACACAAGAGGAATATTATTGCTGTGTGAGGATGCCTTCTTTAACTTCCTTTTCTGTTATTAAATTCACAGTATACAAAAGAAGGCATACATATTAAAACTTCACTGGTACTTTTGTATCTGATATGCAAGTTCCATCAATTCACAGAACCATTTAAGTGGAAAAAACATGATATTTTGGAGGATATCTCTCACTGAAAACAACGACTGCCTTTAACTATTTATCCATCCATCTATCTAACTATCTATGAAATAAATTTTACTCTGAATAACGTTAAAAAAATTCTTTTTACATTCAGTGGACTTTGATGTATCAGTTTACTTATAATACTGAAAGCAAAATCTTTGTCTGCTGGCTTTAGCCCCCTCAATCCGGTGCATTTCTATTCCATTTGCTATCTCTAAACGCTGATATTTATTGGATAGACTCTTAGGACTAGAGAGGGGAAGGGGTAGATAGAGCCTTCATTGGCTATGGATTTTCCCAAACTGAAGAAAATCGTCTGGTGGTAACCTTATTAAAGGTGTCATTGTCGATAAGTGGTTTACTCTTGGAGGACACAGTAGTACTTCTAAGCCGAATGATATCGTTTTGTGTGGTAGCTCCCTCCTTATTCCTCAAGAAGGGAATGGTGGACCGCAGAAGAAGGGTAGATTCAGCCTGCAATACACCGAGTTCACATTTCAGAGGAACCTGGTGATACGATTATTCCTAGTACTGTTAATAAAAAAGTGTTTGTAGTTAAAAAGCAGAAGTAAACTACGAAGGATGTAGTTTAGGTCCCAGGGATGAGGTAATAAATGGCTGATCCAGGGCGATAAATATTCAGTAATAACTGGCTACATTATACTTGTTGCGCGTTTACTCAAACCTGACAAAGTTCCCTAACCCCTGTCAGCAAAGTTGATGGCCAAGTGAAGTCTGACTGAAGGATCAGTTTAATTAACAAAGAAGACTCATTCCTTCGTCATAAATAAGGCTCATCGAATTTCATGCAGCTACGACTTAGAATCCAAGTTTAAAGAGGTCCAGTTCCGTCAGGTGAAAACAAGCGGACTGTGGTAGAAGCTATCATGACATACTTTAAGACACTGGTTCGACGGATGATGCAAATTATAATCACACACGACAAAGTTACGCCCAGGATCATTTAAATTAAATCCACGTTAGAGACAACACCAATGGCACAAGATGAGCCGACCTTGATCTGGAGAGTCAAGAGGTCGTGCTGGCGGGTACAAAGATTAACGATGCAGTGTCCAGCAAAAAGTTGTAAATAATTGCCAGGTTGACGGCTGGACACGTGGGGCTAGGCCGATGTATAAAAGCTGGATCGCAAGTGCTACTGACACACACACACACCTACCAGCAGCTTAAGAGCAACATGAAGTTTGTACGTTGTTCCTTTGAGCTTGTCTTGTGAATATCATGAATTACGGTATATCCTAAAATATGAGAGAAAATTGGTGCCGGAGAGGGATGCCTTCACATGATGGCACTGCTATAACTGGGCGGCTTCACTGCTTGGTTGTACATGCATTCCTCATTCCCTTCCCTATCTCATGAAAGGAGGGTGGTGGCCTACAGGATACAGACGACTTAAGCCTACAGTCCACAGGGTTTACATCTAGATGAATCGGAGGCTGCAACTGCTAATAGCTACCACTTTGAGTGGAAATCACGTGCTCTAATGAGTACTGTAAATATATTCGTTTATCGTGATAATTCGAAGGTCCATATATATATATAAGAATTCATTTATTTACCCATATCACGATTATCTGTATCCTGTAATACGGATGAAACTAAGGTGCTTCAATGGGTGCATATTATATTAGGATCTGGGGATGATTCAAAATTTAATACTCCACATATCTACAGAATTCCTGTGCAAAAGTAATTTCAACCAAACTTTGTCCAGATTTTTTATCTTTTGTGGTTGATTTCACGTAACCCAGTGGAAGATATGGCTACGGCTCGAAATGCTTTTCATAGCACATCTTAGCGACAAGCAACACATTCCATCATTAATTAACCGTTACTGCTGGCCATTCAGCACAGAGACATGGCAGCTATAGGTCAATTTATGATGTGATTATAGTGACTGAAGTATGTGTCATCTGGTCTGTGTACAGCTGATAATCGCCGCAGTGGCCACCGTAGCCTTCGCCACCCCCGACCATGGTGCCCGACCTCGCTACGGTAGCTATGGCGGCGAGTCCAGTGAATCGGGCGAGATCCTCAGGCACGACTTCGATATTCGGGACGACGGAACTTACACCCTCGGCGTGGAGACCAGCAACGGCATCGTCGTCTCCCAGTCCGGCGACCCAAGCGGCCCAGAAGGGTCTGTTGTCAAGAGTGGATCCTTCTCGTGAGTGTCCCTCCGGTTATAAGAATTGTTAGCTTTAACACCTGTTAGGGATGTGAGATGGAAGCAGGATCTGAATACTGTGTGCATGATTGTGTAGGTCATTTTCCTGGGCATGGTGCTGACAGTTTTGCCACTTGTGCACTTCTTTCCTTATTTCTTGGCACTAGCTCTCCGCAACTTTAAATGATTATTGCTAATAATCTTGGTCTGGTGTTCTGGTTTCTCCTAACAGCTGGACTGCCCCTGACGGCACTCCCGTCCACGTGAGTTTTGTTGCTGACGAGAACGGCTACCAGCCTGAGTCTGACCTCCTGCCCGTGGCTCCCGAGTTCCCCCACCCAATCCCCGACTTCGTGCTGGCCCAAATCGCTAAGGCCGCGGAGGAGGACCGTCACCGCTCCAGGGAAGGTCCCTCTGGCAGCTACGGTACTCCACGCTATGACTAAATCCTTCAAACATTGCCTCGGTGGCATGGTGGTAATAGTCTCGGCTCAGAGAAACACCATGTTTTTATGAATCATGTTTCCAATCAGAGATGTGCCCACAATTTTTCTTTTCCCCTATCATGTGAATGGCGCCACGGACGTAGAATGGTCTCCCGCAAGTTAAATTATCGTGACTAGGATAGCCTAGTCTCTTGTCCTCCTACACCCCGGGTGTAGGTTCTGAAAAGGGTAATATAAGATTTTCTGTTACGTTTTTTTCAATAATGGAAATATCTAATCACTGACCTTCACTGAATGTTTATATAGTACAATGTATAAATGTATGTATTTATTGAATAATCTAAATAAACAATAAAAATGCTCCTGATTACACTGCCTATTTGTACACTTTCAGTCAGTATTAAGTTTCATATTGGAAGAGATTTAGAAACAATACAGGAGAATAATCATGACAAAAATGGGTCAAATTCTTTGATATTAGGCAACTAAGAAATGCAGAAGAAAACATTACCCTGCGACACAACTCCAAGGTTTGGCAGTCATATTTTTACTTTAGAATTTCCATGACATTAGCTATAGATATGAAGTGCACATTTAGCTGTTATGCAGCCAGACGGAGGGCCGGGGTGGAACTAGCCGATTCTGAAACATGGCTAATCATCCAATATTTCCAAGGAAATACCCCTGGACCCCTAAAATGTTCCCTGTGAGCCATCCCACGATCAGGTTTGGTCACCCTTCAATCATCCCATGTTTCAAATCCAGGAGACGTAATTGATATCTCAACGGATCATAAAACACTTGTGGATATGCTTAAGGAGAAATTCTTCGCTGAGAGTAGAAAATGTTAGAAATGAGCATTGCAGAATTATATCCCCAACTTACAGGAAGTCAAAGGTAACGTTTGCAAGGCTGTGGAAGTGTTGTTTAGTAACCCGACAATGCTTGGTATCACTAACGCTGATACTGCTTCGACATTCATCAATACGTAGGAAAGGTCACAAGCCCAAATAAATAGTCTAATCTAGTAATATGATACATAAGACCGTATTCCCCAGTACCTCATCTTTAACAGTGCATTTTCGCCTCGATTATGTTAGTTATGCACTCTATATCGAGATTAGAAAAAAAATCATCATCATCATCATCATTATCATCCTCATCATCATCCTGCCTCGTTTTGCAACTAACAGGTGGGGTGAGGTCGAGTCCAGTATGCAAAGAGGAAAAATGATAATAGTAAAGGTAAGCTACGGCATGCTCTTTGAAATGGGTCACAACCTCATTTACTCACTATTCAAGCCCTAGAATCCTGTCTCTACCTCACATAAATATCACACAATAAAAATTATAATGTGAAGTACGCAAAACAAATCGCCAATGAAAAGGTACTATGAGATTTACAGGCCATAGTGTAAGTGGCTGAAATTGCCCTACCCATCAGAGGCCTAATGACGACAGTACTATAATTGGTTTGTGTTCATCTGATGGTATTGGGTTACTCTCACAAGATTAATGCTAAGTTGTGACTACATCTGGCCATCAACTGAACTAAAAGAGGTTACGGATCTTTGGCAGATAAAAAAATCATATAGCCTATATATATAAACTCTGAGCCTTATATGACCCACTTTCAACTGAATACATTCGTATGGGATTAGCTGGAATATTATCTTCCACAGTTAAAGTTTGCAGAATCTATAAATGATAATAAAATTCCTTGAAACTGTAGAGGCGCATTCGTGCTTCGAGCGTTAGTGAGTTCCATGGAAAGAGCTGGCGATTTTGAAAACCAAAAGATCAGATTATAATTATTATTATAATTATTATTATTGTTGCTGTTACTGTTGTTGTGGTTGTTGTTGTCGTTGTTCTTGCTGTTTTGTCATTATTCCCGAGCTCGCGAAGCAAAAGTTGGAATTCTCTCTCTCTCTCTCTCTCTCTCTCTCTCTCTCTCTCTAAACAAAGTAACTCAAGTTATCTTCCTATTTTAACCCAAATTTTTTTTTTTGAAAACAACGGATCAAATATCAAGGTAGATTGGTATACTCTGGAACTGTCTTCCTCTGTCTGTATTTCCTACTTCCTATGATCTCCAGTCTTTCAAACGCAGTGTGTCCAGGCATCTCGAATTGAACGGATCTTGAATTTGGCTCTCTTTTGTATTGTTTTTGCTTTTTCTTGGAAAGAACAGTATGCAGGCCTGTGGCCTTTGGTTCCTTCTTCCTTGCATAAAAAAAAAAATACATTTTTTATCATCATCATTATAATTATTATGATTATCATTATTTGTTGTTGTTGTTGTTTTGTTGTTATTGTTATTATTTTTATTATACAATTTGCACCAGATTTATTGGAAGGGTTGAGCGTAGGGCAAGAACGAAGGGATTCGATTTTAAGAACAATCAGTCAAAGGTCAAGGTCACAGCACAAGGTCAAAGTTCGATCTATATGTGTGTTTGTGAAAAAAATAAATAAATAACACAGTTTTGATATGGTTTGGACCAAACTTCGGGAAGGTTTGAAGATCAGCCAAGGGATTTTTAAAAAGAACCAATGGTCAAAGGTCAAGGTCACATGACGTGATCAACTGAAAAACTGTTATCATCACGATTAAATTTTGTTGAAGAGTTCAGGGTAAGGCAAGAATAAATGAATTCGACTTTGAGAAGAGTTAGTTAAATGCAAAAGTCGCAGATGAAAGCCATATTTTAATGTCACAGGGCAAAGCCAACTGAAGCAGTTCTGATCTGAGCTGGACCAAACCTAATTTAATGCTCACGCACAAATGAAGTCATTCGATTTTAAGAGCAAAACGATATAAGGTCAAGGTCACAGGTCAAACTCAAATTTTCAGTCCTCGACCAATTGGGGGGGGGAGGGGACGGGTATTGCACTCCATGTGTGTATACATGGAATTATGTACTGTCATAGTGGTTATACTTTCGTTATTCTAACTTGGCCTAAAACTGCAACGTCTCTGTTGAATGCTTTGGATAATACGTAGAGCCGTAGCTTTGTCGTTTTTGTCATCGAGCCATGCGGAAGAAGTTGCAAAACGATACGAGTCTGAGCCAACTTGCGGTGAGAGAACAATCGTAACAAAATCTGTTAATGCGTCCAGTGTCAGTCTCAGCCTGTTCTTTATGATGACATCTTTTTATAGTTTTTTTCTAACTGCTGCCAGGAGAGTGATCTATTAGTTACGGGGCTAATGAAGCTTGAATCTTAGCATTTAGGTTTTGAATTGTCTCTTCTAAGGCAAGAAAATCGTTTGTAGATAGTAATAAGATATGATATTTTTTGTGCAAAAAACTCAATGGCTAAAAGTCCCCCAAGCAAAGTTGTCCTTTCGAAGAAAACCTAACGAGGGAAAGAACTACTATCACTGTTCACCTTCGACTGCAAGTACACCTTTAGAAAATTTTGCAATCAAACATATACAGCATTAGACAGGACTATGATTTTTATGGATTTAATGGCTGTTCCAGGAAAATAACTAACTAGAGATAACCTTGAAGAGGCTATGTGTGGCACTCTCCTGCATTAAAACTCTCGTTCAACAGACACCACAAATTAACTGCATGACGATGACATATCATATATTTTACCCTCTCAATCTTCACGCGAATGTTTCCAGATCAAAGGAGGCATTTCAGATTAAAGAGGTTTTATATACTCTTCAATGACACATTCTCTATCAGTTTGTTCTAAACTGAATAAAATCGTCTGCTGATAAAGATTAAAGACTATCAGATTGTACCCTTACACTGAATAAAGTCGTCCGGAGACCGTGAGAATAAATTTAGAAAATAAGGTCATCTGATTATAGAGATTCAAATAACACCCGACCAAGTTTTCTTGTGTGTGTGGGGGGGGGAATCAATTAGAGCTACGTGCGTGTTGGAAAGAGCGCCTGTGACCGCCAAGATGGGTTGATTTTGATCTGGAGTGCGAAGCAGCTGGAGTGACAAGTATGGCAGTTAAGGACGCAGTCCTGAGCAAAAACCTGGAAATAATCGCTGTGTTGACAGCAGGACACGTGGCGCCAAGCCGATATAATAAGGTGATTCACTACTGACACTGACACTCACTAATTGCACAGAGCAACATGAAGCTTGTACATGGTACCTTAGAGCTTAGACTTGTGAATATCCTATACTCTTTTCACTTTATGTGGACTATAATTGCCGTCACTCTTGAATTTTAAGTACCAACAATAACACTAGAAAATGATACTGTTCACAAAAAAGTGCTCAGGAGATTAAATACAATCGTCGCATTTTCTTTTTCTACCACTGAACAACGTGAAATAACCTGCATAGTAATAAACTGGCCCGAGAGAGAGAGAGAGAGAGAGAGAGAGAGAGAGAGAGAGAGAGAGAG
>JAGKTI010041028.1:0-10313 GCA_018397915.1 Birgus latro
TGATTGCTGAGAATGAAGGGGAGGCTGAGGAAAGATTTAAGAAGTGGAGAGATGGTATGGGGCACAAGGGCTTAAGGGTAAATGCAGATAAAACAAAAGTGATGATATCTAGGGTTGGTGGCGGTACAATCAGAGGAGAGGGAGAGTGGCCATGTGCAGTTTGCCACATGGGTGTGGGAAGTAATTCCATCTTGTGCAGTGTTTGTGATAAGTGGGTGCACAAGAGATGTAGTGGTATTAGAGGTAGACTGCGAGATAATGCTGATTTCATGTGTGCGTTGTGTCGGGGAGAGCAGGCAGAGATTGTTAGGTGTGAGAGGGTTGAACTTGCAGGTGAGTCTCTTGAGTGTGTGGAAGAGTTTTGTTATTTGGGAGACATGTTATGTGCCGGAGGTGGGGCTGGAGTTAGCTCGGTTGCTAGAGTGAGAAGTGGTTGGAAGAAGTTCAGGGAGCTGTTGCCTCTCCTGACATTGAGAGGACTTTCCTTACATGCTAAGGGGTCTTTGTATGCAGCATGTGTTAGGAGTGTGATGCTGTATGGTAGTGAGACCTGGGCAGTAAAGGAAGAGGATATTCGCAGGTTTAAACGTACAGAAATGACAATGATTAGGTGGATGTGCAGTGCGTCCCTGCGTGCAAGGCCTGGGGGGGCTGGGTTTATGATAGAAGAGTTGAGAGGTAGGATGGGACTGGAGTGTATTGGTGTTGTGATGAGGAGAGGTAGACTGAGGTGGTTTGGACATGTGGAGAGGATGGGGGATGATAATTGGGTACAGAGGGTGAGAAGTGTTAATATTGGGGGAGGGGTTGGGAGGGGTAGACCGAGAAAGACATGGGACGAGGTCATTAAATGTGACTTAAGGGTTAAGGGACTGAATAGGGAGGCTGCCAGAGATCGAGCAGCGTGGAGAGCCGCCATTAGGTGACCAAGGCCGACACATGCAAGCATGTTGGAGCCTTCAAAAACGAAACGAAACGAAACGAATCACATAACTTCACTCCACTGTACATAACAGTAAATTCCCGTGTGGTCTAGTGACGATCATCACACACATGATGAAGAAGGTGAAAAGCAGTATCAAGCACTGTAGGAGGTAGGGTATCACCACAAAAGCAATCACTTCTGCCGCCATTTTCGGAGTTGTTCACGAGGCAGTAGCAGAGTCAGTAATGGCGACCAACAGAGGCGCCACGAGTGTAAACATAGCCGATTGGCCCAGGCGGAAAATTCAAACTGACACGGTCCCAAAAAATCGAAAATGTTTCGATTTTTTCAAATTTTTTGGCATTTTGGGGGTTGGGCAGCCCACAATATCCGAATAGTGAGTATGTCCAAGTATTGGACATCCGAATAATAGAGGGATTACTGTATTTAAGACAGACATTTGACTGATGAACAGACGCTAGTAGATTCCACATCACCTTACAGCTGCACTGAAGCACCAGAATAATTTTCCTTGCATCCTGTTTGATTCTGCGTGACAGTCTTTTCAGTCCAAATAACACTCCCAAAATAATGAGACCAGTGAACAATTTCAGTTAGGTAGCCATTTAATAATTATTTGATGGATGATGGATGTAAGTTTCCCAGGGCTTTCCAACCATTTGTTTTGGGAGTGTTTCCTACAAGTGCTTTCACTAAATGAGAGCAGAGAAATTTATTGCTGGAATAAGAACTTATTTTATTCCTGTACTAAGAGATATGGAAACACCTTTCACTTTGTTCCTCATGTCACTCTGTGTGAGTACATAGGCATATATATTAACTGTCTCCTTGCATGGTTCCAGTTGCTGCTGTTACACTGATTTTCATCTAGGGATGTTGCTGTATGGCTTGAGCCTTCCATATACGGGTATACCCTGCTGTGCAGTGCGGCTTAGCAATTTAAAAAAAAATAAAAATAACACACATCCCTGCCTAATGATGGCGAGTCTCCGGTTATGCGATTGGTTTTGTTTTGTTTTGTTTTACTGATTTTGATGATATTTGAGACATAAATTTTGTGTTTAGGTTGATTCATAAACTGTTTTTCAACCTAGATTAATGTGTGATGGGGTGAACAATGTCATTTTTGAGTACAGTTAATTTTGATTTTTTTTCCAGACTTTTTTTTTTGATGATTTTCAGATTTTATTCTTGGGTGTAGGTGAGTTATAAACTGCTTTTAGGCTTAGTTTAGCATGTTTTAAAGCTACTTGGGGGTATAGGTGAGCTAGAAACTTATTTTTGGACTCATTTGGATAGGGTTTGAACTTGGTTGGGGGGGGGGATCCCAAGGCTTCCAAATGCATCCCCATACTTTCCGTTTTATAACGTCCCCTTATAACGATACCTTGGCTCAACGATGGGTTCTCCCAAATGCATCTCATCACTATAGCGGGGATGACCTGTACCTGTACAAGCAGGTTCAAAGTAGAGATATTGTCGAGTCACGAAACCTCAGGCCTCTGCCCATTGGAGACTTGAAATAAGTCTCCTTGACCTCCATAAAGTTTCCATGGTTGTTGCAGAGAGTAGTATTCCCTCTTCTCTGCAGGTGTCTCATCACTCAGTACTGATGAAAGATTTTTTTTTTTCTTTAAAAAACCCTGTTTTATTAAATATTGTAATCCAGTTTTTTCACATTAATGACTAAATGTACCAGTGGGTATGTTCTTGAAAGTGATCTAAAGTTGTACTGGCAGAAAGATGGTGTTCTAGCAGTTACATTTGTATGGTGAGTTAAATATTCTGCAAGCACATGAGTTCCTTCACTTGTCCAACTTGGTGTGTTATTGCAAACATTCTTGCTTTTATCACTTGGTTTTTTTTCTTCCTTGCAGCAAAATGAATATGGAAGTGGAGAATGCACAGTATACAGATGGCAATGGAAAGATGACAAGGCTGGAGGTGTTCCATGTGAGGGGGCGCAAGATTCGTTTTGTTCATATTCCTGACCAGGTGAGTAGTTATATAATATACAGTAAACTTTCAATTATCAGTCTTCGCACTGTCCGGCATTTTTTGCTCAGCTCTATTAAAACAATATCCAGTGGAATTTGGCATTATCTGGTGCTGAAATGGGAAGCAGTTTACAGTATTATGCATTTTGTGGCAGTAATGTGTATCAACTGGCTCAGACACAGGAGCCAGTCGGCGCACTGGCAGACCCTGCAACACGGCAACAGATTCCAGCCAATCACAGTGCATTATGGGAATGGCCCACCTGACAAACCAAGCCAGCCCCCCCTCCCTCCCCCAATGCTTTGCTTGTTGCTGTAGTGCTGTGACTTCCCTTGTGGCCCCCAGTGTTCCATGCCCTAGTGCATTGGCTACTGTACCCTAGTTCTGTGTGATGGCTGAGTTTGTGGCAGTGTCCACACTAGGTGAATATGATTATGACTACAGTATATTGTGTACAGTACTGTATTACTGTACTCCACACTCACAAGCACTAATTTTTGCTCAGGAGTTCCCCCTTCCTACCCCTGTATACCCAGGGAAGTGGGGAAGGGGGACGAAACGACCTCCGTCAGCCTCTATCCCAGCTCCCCCCCCCACCCTCCCACCCCCACCCGTCATTCTTAACTGGCAGTTACATCTCAAGCTACTGCCAAATACTGTATAGAGGAGCCTGAACCAGGAGGCTGCCTTATCAGTAGATGTATAATTGGCAGGGCACTTACTGTTCCAAGGGATGCTTGGAGGGTGTCCTTGTAGTTGTACTGGCAGGGTGCCTCAAGGCTACTGCCACAGCCACTGGTCATGGCTTGTGGTCTGTGGGTTCCAAGTCCCATGGACCTTGTGAGTGGGTGGGGCCTTTGGTCTGTCTCCACATTTGTTTTACTGACATATGATCGAAGTAAGTAGAAGTAAAAGCAACCCTGAGGAATATGAATCACCCCAAGGGGTTCTCAGTGGTTTCATGGAATGTGGATAGTTTGAAGGGTAGAGCAGGGGAAGTGTCGGAGGCTATGAGTAGGAGGCAATTGGATGTTGGTTGTGTACAAGAGGTTAGGTATAGGAGAAGATCAGCCAGAATGGTTGCTGGGAAGGACTGTAGGTACAAGCTATTTTAACAGGGAAGTACAGATCAGTATGGTGGTGTGAGTGTGCTGGTTTAGGAAAAATGGGTGGAATGTGTCATGAATGTATTGAGAGTGAATGAAAGGATTATAGCAGTGAAAATATTGTTTGATAAACTCATAATTAAATGATATCGGTGTATGCTCTACAGGCTGGCTTGGATAATGTAGAAGAAGATAGGTATTGAGATGCCTTGATATGTGTGGTAAGTGATATGGGATGTTGGAACTAGACAAACCGCACTCACCTGGCCGGATTTACGACGTGAACCGCCAAGGCTTCCAGTTGCATACCACAGGAACCTTCCGATGACGTCATCACTCGTGACTTAGTAGATGTGTGCGTGCGCACACACACTAACACTCTCGTCCTCTCTTCTTAATTTGACAGAAGATTCCAAGGACGAAGCTGGATGGTCTATTTGCGNTCCAATTGAGTTGCCCAATTAATGCTCGGTACTCCATTTTCTCAGACTCGGACAGCTCCCCTGATTTTACTGCTGCACGATGTTTACTCAGCGTGACTGGTTTCAAGGATGAAGCATACTGGAATTGGTCGAGCGTTATGCTGCCATCGATGTTGGAGATGACATTGAGACCAACGTATTTGAAGGCTTTTGATTCTGAACTGCCGATGAGGAATATTTGACTCAACCGATTTATCACTTGCTGTTCAAACTCATGTGTACCAGCCCAAAGGAAGTCGTCGACGTAGATGCATACAATGCCTTCGACTTTGCCACCATTGCTCCAAGAGAACAGCGCTGAATCCAGTGATGATACTTTAGCTCCGAGACTCAACAACTGATCTTTTACGCGCAGATACCAATGTCTAGCAGCATCACAAAGGCCGTAAACAGTTTTCTTTAGTCTCCATAACTTACCATTTGCATATTCAGGCGGAGGACGTAAATGAACAACTCTCTCAATGTCATTACCTTGCAGGTAGGCAGCTTTCACGTCCATAGTGTGGCAATCCCACTGGTTGGTGGAGGCCACAGAAAGTGCCAAACGCACTGCTTCCTTTGAACAAGTAGGCGAGTCTTTTCGGAGATCCACTGTGTCTTCCTCAAATCCTCTGGCGACTAAGCGGGCCTTAACAATAGGCTTTCCATTTTTCAGTTTTTCTGTCACAACCCATCGAACCATTATGGCACCTTGCCCAACATCATCTACTTCCTCATACACATCATTATTCTGCCAATTTGTAATTTCATTTTCCTTAGCACATAATACGGCTTCAGAGTTGAAAAGAACAAGCATTTCTGTGTCATCATCAACCACTTCCCATTCGCTAAGATCCTTCTCCAAATCTATCCAATCAATGCTGGCATCAGATGTTAACTATGTACACATTCAATACATAATTATGTGTTATGTACAATTGCTTTAATATTTGGTTCATTCCGTTATCATTTTCATATGCCTTCTATATGAATCATCTAACTACCGTTGTTTCATTTGTATGTTTATTTCTCTGTTATGATTCGTTTCATTGGTTCGTAAGCTTCACTTTGTATTGACTTATGAACAACTTTAGATGGTTAAGGGTTAGTTGGACAGGAGCAGCCATGCTGTCAAGAGGCACTCTGTATCTGGTTATTAATAAATCGTCTTGAGCCAGAACGTTATCTTCACTTATTCTCCACGGAACTCAACATGGTAGCAGAGCGTGGTTGCGTGAGAGTTACAGAAGTGAAGGGGTAGCTGTCATCTTTAAGTGACGTACCAGGAACTGCAGCATCTGTTTACTCTGTCATCCCATCCCTGGAGGAATTTTTTACCCATACACAACGAAGTCATGGCGGACGACTCTACACTCTCGCGGGGATACAACAACCCACCAGTTTTCAGTTCTTCAAAGCCATATGATCGGTGGAAAATAGAGGTGGAGGCCTGGACGAAAATTACGAAACTGACAAAGAAGCAGCAAGGCTTAGCAGTTGCCTTGTCTTTTCCTGAAGGCAGCTCAGTGAGGGACAAGGTGTTTAGTGAACTCGATATAGCGACACTGGATGCAGATGATGGAATCACAAAACTTATTTCGTTTTTAGATGAAGTATACTCAAAAGATGAATTGGTTAGTGCCTATGAAGCATGGTCGGAGTTCGATAAACACAGGAAGAATGATTCAATATCCATGGAAGATTATATAATGGAGTTCAAGAAACTTTATGCCAAAGTTAAGAAGTATGGCACAGATATATCAGTTCCAATTTTGGCATTCAAGTTGCTGGATTGTGCTTGCTTATCACAGAGGGACAGACAACTGGTGGTGACAGGAGTTGATTTCAAGAAGAAAGATACTCTGCTAGAACAAGTGTCTACCTCACTTATTAAATTCTTTGGCAAGCAGACTGTACTACCGAGAGATGTTGGTGCACCAGGGATTATTGTAAAGGTCGAACCCATGGCAACAGATGTTCTACTAACTGGCTGTACATATTCCAAGTGGCACGACAATGGTAAGCAAGGTGACGGAGTTGGAAGATGGTCTCAACGAGATAGGGGACGAGGAAGAGGACGCACAGAGTATAAGCCATCAACTACAGGCGACAACTGGAGAAGAAACCCATTGGATGGTCAAGGCAACCCTACGAGATGCAGAATATGTGACTCTATATACCACTACGCAAGGAAATGTCCCGAGAGACGTCCACGGCAGGTGTATGAAGCAGAAGTAATCCCTGAGGAAAGCGACCTAAAAGAACTGCACGCAGGAGCTGATCACTGTCAGGTAATGAGTGTGGATGTTAAGGGCATGGTTGGTGAATCCTTAAACTGTGCGATATTGGACTGTGCCTGTACCTCTACCGTTTGTGGTGAGGATTGGATGAAATGTTATTTGGACTCACTTGATGAAGAAATGTTAAGTAAAGTACAAGAATCGAAAGGCAAGACCTGGTTCAAGTTTGGTGATGGTAGAGAATTAAAATCATTAAGAGAAGTTGTTATTCCTTGTTTCATTGCTGGGATTGACTGTATGCTTAAAACTGATGTAGTAGAAAGTGACATTCCACTACTTTTAAGTAAGTCATCTATGAAAAGAGCTAAAGTCATACTGGATATAGGAAAAGATACGATTAACATTTTTGGTAAGAACGTTTCTGTTCAATACACATCTTCAGGTCATTACTGTATACCCATAATGAAACATGGTCTGTCACCTGCTAATGTTAAGGAAGTTTTGATGGCAACAGGAGAAAATATGGATATAAAGAAAACTGTATTGAAATTACACAGGCAATTTGCCCACCCTTCAGGTCATCGACTGAAGTTATTACTTAATGATGCAGGTGTTACAGATTCGAGATACATGAAATTAATAGACAAGATTAGTGCTAGTTGCGAAATATGCAAAAAGTACAGCAGGACTCCATCTAAACCTGTAGTATGCCTTCCTTTGGCAAGAGATTTCAATGAAGTTGTTGCTATGGACCTCAAGGAGTGGGACAAGAAGAAAGGTATATATTTTTTGCATTTAGTGGATGTTGCCACCAGATTTAGTATTTCATCTGTGTTGTATAGGAAAGATCGACAAACAATTATTGATCAAATAATGAGAAATTGGATAGGCACTGGCTTAGGCTCACCTGGGAAATTTTTAACTGATAACGGAGGTGAATTTGCAAATGAAGATTACAGAGATATGTGCGAGAACCTGAACATAACATCAGTATGTACTGCTGCCGAGAGTCCTTTTAGTAATGGACTATGTGAAAGAAACCACGCAGTCGTTGACAGTATGGTTCATAAAATTTTGGTTGATAGACCAACATGTCCTTTATCTGTAGCCCTTGCATGGGCAGTTCATGCTAAGAACTCATTACAAATGGTTCATGGCTATAGTCCATATCAATTGGTGTTTGGTAGGAACCCAAACTTACCATCAGTACTATGTGACGAACCCCCAGCTCTAGAAGGTACAACTATAAACTTCTCGTTTGCAGAACATCTGAATGCTTTGCATGCTGGAAGACGAGCATTTATTCAAGCTGAAGCATCAGAAAAAATTAGAAGGGCTCTTCAGCACAGTATACGACCATGTGGTAAACAGGTCAGTGTCGGTGATGTAGTGTATTATAAGAGAGATGGACAGGATGAATGGAAAGGTCCTGGCAAAATAATAGGTAAAGACGGTAAGGTAATGATAATAAAGCAAGGAAATCAGTGTGTAAGAATTCATTCATCCAAAGTAATAGCCAGTAATTATGTCATGGGTAAAAAACTGAATGATACTGAAAGAAATGACGAACTAGATGATAATGAAAGGAATGATGAAAGTAGACGACCAATGACTGAGGTAATTGTTCAGAATTGTGACAATGCTGAGAGTGATGATGATGATGATGATGATACTGGAAATAAGGTACAGAGGTTAGGTAAAGTGGATGAGGAAGAGAAGTCAGATAAAACAGAATGTTCTGAAGTCAAAGGGACCATTCCAAAAGTTGGAGATAGAGTTAGATATCTTCGAAAAGGATCCGATGAATGGAAAGAAGCAAATGTTTTAAGCAGGGCTGGAAAAGTGACTGGAGAAACATTAAATAAAGATGAATTAGATGCCCTTAGAAGTCTCATAGGACAACTCAACTGGCTGAGTTCTCAGACAAGACCTGACATTACCTACGATGTATTGGAACTAAGTAATTCTATGAAAGATCCAAGAGTAGAGCACATTTGTAAAGCAAATAAAGTTGTAAGAAAACTGCAGAATAATGATACAAAGATTTTCTATCCCAATCTAGGTGATGTATTGCAACTTAAGCTTGTTTTGTTTAGTGATGCCTCCCATGCGAATCTTCCTGATGGTTTTTCTAGTGCTGGAGGGCATATGATATTCTTGCTTGGAGAAAATGGAAAGTGTTGTCCTTTAGCCTGGGAGTCAAAGAAAATCAGAAGAGTAGTAAAGAGCACACTAGCAGCAGAAACTCTCGCCCTTGTTGAGGCAATCGATATGGGTTGTTTTGTGCAGTACCTTTTGTCTGAGATATTAAATGGTGGTAGTACTCTTAAGCCAAACATTTCTATTGAATGTTACGTAGATAATCATTCATTATGGGATAACATACATTCCACAAAAAATGTATCTGAGAAGAGGTTAAGAATAGACTTAGCAGGCATAAAACAGATGTTGGAACGGAAAGAGGTATCTGCTATTAGATGGGTTGATGCAAGTCATCAATTATCTGATTGTCTAACTAAGAGAGGTGCATGTTGCATGAAACTCACTGATGTACTAAGAACTGCTACTCTATCTGTATAAATATTTGAGTGAATTGTATGTAATGAAAAATAAAATAAAATAAAATAAAAAGATAGGAATCTGTTAACTATGTACACATTCAATACATAATTATGTGTTATGTACAATTGCTTTAATATTTGGTTCATTCCGTTATCATTTTCATATGCCTTCTATATGAATCATCTAACTACCCTTGTTTCATTTGTATGTTTATTTCTCTGTTATGATTCGTTTCATTGGTTCGTAAGCTTCACTTTGTATTGACTTATGAACAACTTTAGATGGTTAAGGGTTAGTTGGACAGGAGCAGCCATGCTGTCAAGAGGCACTCTGTATCTGGTTATTAATAAATCGTCTTGAGCCAGAACGTTATCTTCACTTATTCTCCACGGAACTCAACATCAGAGTCCCTCTTCAAATTATAGCAGTGTTTGTACTTTCCAGTGGCTTTACCTGCCCGACTTATAATCCTTCCAGACACCAACTCTCCACTTTCTGAATGTATTCCCTTTATACTTTGACCAACAGAAACTTTGGGAAGCTGATTAATTGGAACAGAAACTGTGGGAGGCTCATCGATTGGGACCACACCATCTTCCGACTCGTCATCTGGTGGATAGTCATTCAACACTTGCGTAGGATCGTCATTAGGCTTCTCCTGGACGACATTTTTCTTCTCATCACTGCTGACATCACTTTCAACTGTAGTATTTTGCTCTGGCGCTCGCGCTAGACGACATACGTGCACTCGCACGTATACACCGCCGTGTCTCACCAGAATTTGTTTCCCATCTCTGCCTATTACAGTTCCAGGACCGTGCCACTCATGACTGTCATTTCTTTTGTAGAAGACTTCATCTCCATTCTGGATGTCGTTTAGGTCACTCAAACGTACGTTGTGCCGCAGAGCCCTAGCCAAGCCTTCATCTGATTCGGTCTTTATAAACTCTTGTCTAGCTAAATGAAGAGCGTTCAAGTTGTCTCTCACAATTTTCGATGG
>JAGKTI010041029.1:0-10313 GCA_018397915.1 Birgus latro
ATACATATATAAATATATGTATGCAAAAAACTGAATTGGTAAAAAAAACAGTTAAATATGCATTTTCCTTTCCTAATGTAACTTTTACACCATCAAAGCAAGAACATTTATTCGGGTATAAGTAGGAAAACTTCAGCTTCATAATAACAAAATAAGGTCAGGGGAAAAATAACTTTAAAACTTCTACCAGTGAGTGCTAAGCGTGGAGGCAAAGTTGTTGCCGCTTGGGATCGATCTAGGTTAGGTGGAGGGTAGTCGCTAAGTGGATTGATTGCACTCATTTGGACGAGAATAACAGCGTTTGGTGCAGAAATTGTTAATTAACTTTCATAAGAAAGTGACTTTCATTATGGAGATGAGAGAGTAAATGAAGAGATTTTGTTCACTAGCTTAAAATGTTTCAATAAGTTACTGTATTGTATCATACTTTTCGCTGCTAGATCTCCTCTTTGGACTTAATTTCTATAAACAACACAATTACTTAATAACTTTACTTGACGTAAGGCATGATAGTATTTATTTTGTATTTTTTACCTGGCATTATTTTTGCTGTTTAATAAATGATAAACATATAAATGTTATTCATTTCTGTGCCTACTGTCATCTTATAGCATGATGTAGGGCACACTGAAGACGACCTCGCTATTTAAGGTTCTCAGGATCTTTTACATTCACGAACCTCAAACTAATCTCAGCTACAACAGCAACAACGCTGTCACCAAGCAATCACTCCACCGAAAAAAACAAAAAAAATCACGTGTGCATCTGCTCCAAATAAGAAAGTTCATTCCGACTGGCCAATTAGTCCATTATAGCTCAAGTATGTTTTGTATGTCATTTCCTGTGAACCATAAATGAAATTATCATCACTAAGCTACACAGCACTGGTGATCCCGTTGAGGAATAATCTTAAGTTCTTAAGCACCGAAAATAATTTAGAATTACTGTATCGATGACGAAGGTATAAAAATGCGAATTTGAAGTTAACGATTCTGCAGAGCACTCACACGTCAGGAAATTAGCACCAAATCATCACAAGTTTTCAGGTCAGTTGTGTCATGGTGGTGGCGACCATCATCCACTCACTTGATGTAGTGCTGCCTATTCCTTCCTTAGCCTTTGTCATTCTTTTTCTGTACCTGCCCTCCTCTTCCTATTTCTCTCATCTCTCCTGTCATTTCTTATTGCTTTTCTTTCCTTTACAGGTGGCTTTACACTGAGTGACAAGCCAAATGGTTTCCTGCAAGCCAAGAAACCATTTACAACGCTGGGTGGTAATCATATAATCAAACCATACGTGCCCCCTACGTGTCAACAAGTGGGTTGGTGAAGGGTTAGTGCCCCTTCCTGTAAAACAAATAACAAAGTCAAATGGCCACCCCTTACAGGATTATGGCGTCTGGCAATAGATAGACAGACAGACTATGTCATGCTATGGTATACTGTGAGGTATAATATTATTTGTCCTCCTTGTTGTTATTTTAAAGTTAGACAAAAATATATGATTATCATCTTATTTTTGGAGTCATATAACTTAATGAAGTTAAACACACTGAACACTAAAATGGAGAAATGTTTAAGAAAGCTTCAAACGCAAGGCCAGCATAAAAACGGACCGAAAAAAGCTTCTTTTAAGTAATCAGTCCTTTAAACATAAGGGCACAGGTGGTATGCAAAATCATAAAGTGAAAAATATAACAAAAAAAATTCTCTTTTTCTTATTACTTACCTTGATCTTGTAAACACTGTAGTTGGGGGGGGGGATTATCAGATTACTTGGAAGTTGGAGGGTTGTCATGACTGAAAATTTTGAGAACTTTGATGTTAATACTGGAGGGTTAGAGAGCAGCTTCGTGCTTTGGAAGGTGGGGGTAGGTATGTGAGAGAGGAAGCACAGGGAGAGAGGAGTGGCGGTGGGATAGGAGAATAGGGAGAGGCAGGAGCGGGAGCGACGCGAGAAGAGGAGCAGAGAAGGGTAAAAATTAGGGTGTGTGTATGTAACTGCGCGAGATAAGGGACGCGAATTTAGACAGAGATGAAAGATGAGTAGTGTGTGCAGAAAGGGAAAGAGAAGAAGGGAAAGAGAAGAAAGGAAAGAAGTGGAGTAAGGGGAGGAGCAAGGAGGGAGAAGATGAAACACGACTATGTGACACGGACAGAAAGAAAAGTGAAATGTCCAGACAGTAAAAGAATGGAGAGAGGGAGGGAGGACAGAGAGAAAGCTATGGAAAGAAGGGGAGAAAACAGGCAATAGATGGTTTTTCCCATTTCTCGTACTTACTCTTTCTCAATTTCATACTTCACCCTAATATTAAGAGATGATGATGATGATGATTCCAAAGCCCTTACGTACAGTCAGCATCAAAAGTCCTGTCGCCCCTAGTGTTTTTCTCTCCACGGACTATGAAAATTGGTGTGATAAATCAGCAGCAATTGACAGTGATGACACGAAACCAGGCTCTTATCCAGGAAACTAAATAGAGGGAGGGGGGAGAGGGAGCAGGTGGAACGTACATGTAATTAACTTTAGGAGGAAGGTTAATAAAACAGAAACGGTTATCTATACTGCACTTTTAAATATATATGGATTAAGATTTAAAATTAATGAAGTTTTTAAAAATGATAAATGTAATTCTGATCTTTATAATACAACCCATAAGAATTTAAAATAATACCGATTACTTCCGCCAGGTGGAACTGGGAGGCTTGCAGGGGGAGGAGGGGGGGTAGGTGTGCCACCCCCACTGGCTATGAGCCTGCAATCTATAGCTAAACAAGAAGCTGTGCCAAGGCACCGCAAACCCGTCCCCGGCAGTCATTTCAGTGCTGACGTATAAACACAACACACAACAGGATATCTAGTCGAAGATGCCACATATCAAATTTGGAGTAAATCGGGTGAATATTGACGATTTTATGCCCATTTGACATTTCAGGCCCGACCCACCTGACACTGACCCCCCTACCTCTAACTGGGGGCATGTTATAGGATGCAGATTTGAAAGATACACCTTTAGGTTTTGGTTTCACGGTGATATGACGAATTTGAAAGGAGTTATGGCGAAAAAACTATTTTCACCCGTCCCCCCATATTTTTTTTTTTTTTTTTTTTTTTACATTTTGCGGCCCTACAGCCTAGGCCTTCGCCCAATTTGGACCAAAATTCAATTATGTGATCAGAAGGTAATAGTCCATCATCCCTGTAATTTCAATCAAAATCGCACTAGTTTTCAAAAAGTTGTTGACATACAGACATACAAACAAACAAACAGAAACCGAGTGAAAACGACACCCGTCCCCGAGCTCCTCCGGGGCGAGGACTAGTATAAAATAATCTGTGTCAGTTGCTGCGGATTCCCAACACTAGTTTTATAAGTCCAGGGACAGAAAAACAGCAGAGGCGACATGACTTTTCATGCCGACTATACAAATCTGGGAACCAAACGCATACCAGGTTGTCTCTGAAATTATTAAAACTTATCAAAACGCAACCAAAATCTTAACTGGATCAATGCATCTCTCGGATGATTCAACATTTTTGCGATGTTTTCACCAAACTTTAGGAAGATACTGAACACACAGACATCCAGGATTTCTGGTACAGTTGCACACAATAATATGGCTCCACTCTTTCATCGAAAAATATGAAGCTCTTACATAATATTCAGATTTTCTTTCACCAAAGATCACATCAAGTTTCGAGAGTCACGGCCCACTGTATAATTTTATCACGGAGTGCGGCAGCAATCCGTAAGTAGGAATGGCTCAGGTTCAAAATGGCGTCCTGTACTATTGGGTATAGGAGAAATTGCGCGAAATCTGTCGCAAAGCTCAGTTCTGTTCTTATGAACTAAAAGATCGTCGCCATTCAAGTGCAACACTACTCAGAAAGTCTTGCTAGCCTTCGTAGGTGTCGCAAAATCGAACCGCAAAAATATCGATTTTGTTCTTTCTTTCTTAGTCATAACTCCAACACAAAGAGGCGTATGCGAGCGTGCTACGTACAAGCGCACGCGAGCGTGCTATATACCAAAATGCTACTTGTCAAGTGTAGCTGTTTCTTTTCATGTTTAGAAAAGCATTCAGGGTACGGTTCGCGAGTTACGGCCTGAAAACCGCATCACGGTCACCCATAAGTACGCCATTTTGGTTAGCTACAGCTCGCCTACAGTTAAAGAACGTATCAGAACACTTCTTTTCACCCTCGTTTTAGTCTTTCAGTATGCTGAGCATGTAACAATCCAAATCTAACACTTGCTTTACGCATAATAATACTACAAAAAGATTATAAGTTAGAAAAAAAAAATCTAAAATGATTGTTAAGAAGGAATGGCAAAAGTGCACAGATACCGGTAAGAGATGAGAAAAGCACAGAAACAAGACAGCATTCAGGATGTAAGGAGATTTGGAGACCTACAGAATATCCATTACTACATTCCACACTTTGGCCACAAATTTGTAGCTAGTGGATTGTAGTAATGGGTATAGGTCTCCAAATTTCCTCCCATCCTGAATGCTTTCTTGTTGCTATGCTTTTTTTCGTCTCTTATATGTGCATTTTTGCCATTCTTACTTCTTAACAATCGTTGTAGAACATTTTTGTTTTCTAGTATCGTATTGAAGTGGATCAGTATGTCATATATATCATGTTCCCAACTAAACACTTTCCAGATATTCAATACACGTCCTTCGCTGCTGGATCTTTTTTTTTCTTCTTTTCTTTAATTCATCCATTTCCAGAAGTTTTCGTTGACTTTTTCATTTCTGTCCGCAACAGATTTTGGCCGCTAATTCTGCAACATCAGATCCATATCATATTAAAATTTGTTCCTTTCTCTTGCCATCACAATTCATCATTTTCCTCGTAAATTATTTCCACCTGTGGTATGCAATCTGTCTCTACAATCTGGATGCCTTCACTCCGGTGAGAGTTCCTAGCACTGATTGCCTCCACGTTTTCTTTTCTTCCTCCAGCAGCCGACCCTATCTACATACGGCACCATTCTTCACTTCTCTCCATCATGCTCGGTTTCCCTGTACCTCATCCTCGGCCTCCCACCAATGTTCACCTCATCTTTGGTCTCTCCCTCAACTATCCACCCCATTCCCTTACCTTTTCCTTCGCTTCCCCCATCCCCCTCTCACTTCCTTTTCACTCAAATGCACTCTCCTTGTCAGTCTCTCACTGTCCTTACGTTCTAATTTATCTCAGTGTGCTCCTCGGCACACTTTCCAGCGCATCCCCACCAACACCAAATGGCTCCCCAAAGTCCTCATTTGTCAGTCTCTCTCTCCACGTAACGCCACATACCTCGTTCACATAACTCATTTTCACTTCTCTCAATTCCGTAGTTAATTGTGTTATTGCAGAAAAGTCCAAGCTTCACTTCGATATGACAGAATGGGGATCACAACGGCCTACTGACATGTTCATCTCCCTATTCCATGCCAGCGCATTCCAACCCTCCTTCCTTTCTTGCACTTCATCCTCTCGACTCCCATCCTTGCTTATCATACTACCTAGATAACTGAAGGCGCTCATGGTCACCTTTTCCTTACCATTCAGCCTCACTACCCACTTAATGACTGGAAAAAAAAATTACCTTTCACTTACTTTAAAAAGTCGTTTCTTACACACACATTCAAATTCTTTTATCAATTACGCCTTGCAACTCCAACACGTCTCGACTTAACAGGAGTAGCTTCTCATCAGCAAACAACAATACAGGCAATTTCCATGCCCTGCCCTTTCTCACTGGGTACATTTCAGTTTTCACTGCTCTCCCTGGTACCATATTTTTTATACCACTTTTTTTCCCACCTAATGATGGAGTGAGGTAGGTTCCCAAATGCTAGGGAAGCGAAGCGCGGTTAAGGGAGAACTATCAACAGCATAAACAGGCATCAGGCCTTGGGTACCTTCTTCCGTGCATTAAAAAAAAAAAAAATCATGCCCCTCGAAACCTCCCTCTATCTCCACAGGCCTAACGATCTGCATTTTTTAAACTTCTTTATAGATGTTCTTTATTTTGTTTACTAGGCAGCCTGTTCCTCGACAATCAAGAAAAAAAAAAAAGTGCCTTGTCGGGTGCTCCTCCTAACGCCATTCATCCAATCAACTCTGTCCTTTGTCAGTTCCCTATCCTCATCATCTTCCATACCTCTCTTTCATACACACTCATTTACTATATCCATCCATCTTCCTGGACTACCGCGTCTCTTCCCAGCATTTTCACCACCTCATTAACATCCATTCTCTCCTTATGTCCATTCTGTCTAAACACTCTTCAACACCATTATCAAGATTTCCTAACATTACATGTTTTGCAAATCACGTATGATATTCGATCCATTCTACGCACTCCACACGCATTCCCCAGCAATCCCATTTCCACCGCTCTTAATCCAGACTTTACGTTCACACGCCACATTAGTCTCACATACGTTAAAGGTGCAAATTTATCTTCATGGAATCCTCTTGGAGCCTGCACAAACTTAGACTTTAGTTTAAGGCCTTCATCCTATTTACGACGTTGCTTCAGTACCTGATACCTACTTACTCTGTTATGTTAAGAGTTTCTAGGACGCAAAATTTTACAAGCTAAAAAGATTACAAAAATCTGTCAGCAATGTGTAACAGCAAAAAAAACATAAGTGCCTCGGAGGCCCAACGCCGCCCCAAGAAAGTAGTCCAACTAGCTGATGAAGCCATCGAGCAACTCGCCATGGGGCTAGCACAGCTAGCTACCCCCCGCATACAGGAGGCGGTGAGGGTGACGGGCAAAGGGCAGCATCAGGCCATGTGCGTTAACTTAAACCAAATTATAAATATCAATTTGGTTAACATCACCTCGCTCTCCGCCTCTACCCACCTCTCTACTCCAACCCCCTCCCTCTCATCCCACTCCAGCTCCTCACAACGCCGCAGGGTTTTCTCCACTAACCCCACAATCCCTGACGCCGGCGATGCTGAGGTTTTACCTGAGGCCGGAGCCTCTCCTCAGGTTGGGGAATCTCCTACTGCCGAAGTCGCACCTAAGATTGGGATCTCTCCAGAGGTTGAGGCTTCTCCTCTAGCCAAACACGCACCAGAGGTCGAGGCCTCTCCTGAGTCCAAGGCCGCACCTGAGGCTAGGGCCTCTCTTGAGGACAAGGTCGCATTTGAGACTGCGGCCTTTCCTGAGGTCAAGGCCGCACCTGAGAATGGGGCCTGTCCTAAGGCTGTTGCGCCTCCAGAGGCTGAGGCCTCCTACGATGACGAGACCCACTCTGATGCAGAGGCCCCCTCTGATGCAGAGGACTCCTTCTCGGATGACGAGGCCCCCTCTGATGCAGAGGTCCACTCTGATGAAGAGGCTCGCTCTGATGCCGAGGACCGCTCTGATGCAGAGGCCCGCTCTGATGCAGAGGCCCGCTCTGATGCAGAGGACTCCTCTGATGCAGAGGACTCCTCTGATGCAGAGGACTCCTCTGATGCAGAGGCCCACTCTGATGCAGAGGACTCCTCTGATGCAGAGGCCCGCTCTGATGCAGAGGACTCCTCTGATGAAGAGGCCCACTCTGATGTAGAGGCCCCCTCTGATGCAGAAGACTCCTCCTCGGATGACGAGGCCCCCTCTGATGCAGAGGACTCCTCTCATGCAGAGGACCCCTCTCATGCAGAGGACTCCCCTCATGATGATGACTCCACTGATGACGAAGACTCCACTGATGACGAGGACTCCTCCGATGATGAGGACTCCTCCAATGATGAGCATTCCTCCGATGTTGAGGACCCCTCCGATGCCAAAGACCCCTCCGATGCCAAGGACCTCTCCGATGCCAAGGACTCGTCTAGCGTCAAGAGCCCCTTGGATGCCGGGGCATCTCCTGAAGCAGGAAGTTTGCCAGACATTGGGTCTCAGTATGAGTCTGTGGGCTCTGCAGTCTCCTCCGTCTTCTCGTCGTCAGTCATAGACCTAAGTCAACCCCCCCAGGTGACCCTCAGCTGTGGGGATGACAGGTGCTGCTGCTGCCGCAGGGAAAGGTATAACTTTCACATTAATATCAAATTTAGATTTCGAGATATGAGCAGCAGCGCGTATTTCCCCCAGACATCGGGTTTCAGTGGGAGGCAGTGACCTCTGCAGTCGCCTCCGTCGTCTAGTCGTCAGCCATACAGCCGTATTCCTAGACCGTCGTCATGGTCTTCGCCTTCGTATCGTTACTACGGTCGTCACCTGCGATGATCTTCGTCGTCGTAGGCCTACTATTCCTAGTCATGCTCGCGACGCCTTCCAAAGCGATAGTCAGAACGTTCGTATTTTGCTAACAACCGATGTGATTCTTGCATTAGTTCAGACCCAGATTCAGATTCAAATGTTTCATTACCATTCTACAGACGTACAAATATAAGCATTCGAACGTAAAAAGTATGTGTGAAGATCAAATAATTACATAGTAGTAGTCATTCCTATAAAAGTGAGATTTATAATATCTCTGTCAGCTGGTATGCTACTTGATGTAAACAAACCAGCGCTGATCGAGATGACCAGCAAGGACCGAGCTCTTTCTCCCTAATCCATGCTGAAACAACCACAATTATAACTTACATTAATACAGTATATAACTTACTATCTATCTATCTATAGCTAGACGCCTTAATCCCATAAGGGGTGGCCACAAACAAATCGCCTCCATGTCGCCCTGTCCCCTGCCATTTCATTGCCCTGCTCCCAGCTCACACCCCTCTCTCTCATATACTGTACCTCTCCACTCCACCCCTCCATCTCATCCTTGGCCTCCCCCTCCCTCTCCCCCCTCCATCTTACTCACATACACTCTCCTCGTCAGTCTCTCGCTCTCCATCCTCTCCACATGGCCAAACCACCTCAGTGTACTTCTCCTAGAGCTTCCAATCACATCCACATCCACATCACAACGCTCTTTCACTTCCTCATTTGTCAGTCTGTCTCTCGATGTGACTCCACATGCTCCTTTCAAATAACTCATTTCCACTGCCCTCACTCTTGACTTCTGTCCCTCCAACAAGGTCCAAGCTTCACTTCCATACATTAGAGTTGGTATCACAATACTGTCATGTAGTAGCTTTTTCACTTCCATGCTCACTTCCCTGTTTCTTATCATTGCTTTTAAGGAACCAGCAACCTTTCTTCCTGTTGTACCGTACCCTATCAAGCACTTCACCCTCTAAACTTCCATCCTTACTCATCACACTACCCAAGTACTTAAACGCACTCACATTTTCCATTTCCTCCTCAGCCAACCTCACTGTACATTCACTGACGTCACTTCTCTCGAAGACCATAACTTTACTCTTCCCTACATTCACCTTAAGATTCCGTTTCTTACACACTCTCCCAGACTCATCCACCAAGTCTTGCAGCTCCCTTTCGTCTTCACTTAACAACACAGTATCATCTACAAACAACAGTACAGGGAGTTTCCAAACACTGTCCTGTCTCATTAGAGCCACCCCAACATCTACTGCCCTACCTTGTATATCTTATATAACCCCATCCATATACAGATTGAACAACCATGGAGACATGACACATCCTTGTTTCAATCCAACCATCAAAAAGAAAAATTCACTTCGTTCACTATCCACACGCACTGCAGCCTTAGCACCCTCATACGTACTCTTCACGGCATTCAACAACTCCCATTTAATCCATATATTCTTAATACCTTCCACAACCCTTGTCTATCCACCCTGTCATATGCTTTCTCCAGATCCATGAAGGCCACATACAACTTCTTTCCCTTCTCTAGAAACTTTTCCACCAAAGCTCTAAGAATGAATATCTGATCTAACACAACCTCTTCCCTTCCTAAAACCTCCCTGTTCTTCTCCAATTAATTCCTCTGTTATTTCCCTAACTCTGTCAGTAAGTATCCTACCACATACTTTTCCTATTACACCAATAAGCCAAATGCCCCTATGATTACCACACACTTCTTTTTCCCCTTTTCCTTTGTACAGGGGAATAATTATACCTGACTTCTAATCCTCCGGGACTCTAAGTTCCTCCCAGGCCAATCTGCACATCTTCCACATCCATTCTACTACTATCTCTCCCCCATGCTTCAGCATTTCACCACACACTCCATCAATTCCTGGGGCTTTCCCCATTTTAACTTTCTCCATTGCTTCCACAACTTCAATCCTACTGATTTCTTCCTTTCTTCTCACATCCCTCCTTCTCCCAGCCATTCTCCAGCAACTTTTACTCGCATTACTTTCATTCTCTATGTTCAACAATTCCTTAAAGTGTTCTCTCCATCTGCTCATTTTTTCTCCCTTCTCCACT
>JAGKTI010041030.1:0-10312 GCA_018397915.1 Birgus latro
AAAAAAAAACAAAGAAGGGAGAATTGAATAAGGGAAAGGAGAAGGAAAATATGAGGAAAGAGGAAACCATTAAGGAAACAGCGAAAGAAAAAGATGAAAAGGACTGCAATGAAACAAAACATGAAATAAATGGGAACGAAAGATAGTAAAGCAAGAAAGAATAACAATGACGCATAAATAGTAAAGGTGTTAACTCGGTACACCTGTAGTAAGAGTCCCAGGTCGCTCCACCTTACTTCATCTCGGCTCCTACCTGCCTTGTAGCTTGTGATGCCGTGATTTGATGGAGGAAGTAAACAGACGAGAAGAGGAGTGAGAGGGGAAAAGGGGAAGGTAAGGGGTAAGAGGAAAAAGAACGGTAAGGAAAATATATGGTAGGAAACGAGAAAAAAGGAAATATACACATAAAAGGGAGAGAGAGAAAAGCAAACAGTGTAATATGAAAATGATGAAAACGAAAAAGACAAAAAAGAAAAGGCGAGACAAAGAAAAGATGAAAAAGGATCAATATAAGGACAGAAAAATAATGAAAGGAGATGGATTCAGAAATCACAGTGAAGGATTGAACTCTATACTGTGCACGTGGAATAGAGTCTCAGGCCGCTTCACCTTGTCTCCTACCTCTCTTGTAGTTTGTGATGCTGTAATGTAGTTGTAGCTCTGACCTACGGTGTAATATAGCTAACAGTGATGATGATGATGATGGTGGTGGTGGTGGTGGTGGTCGTGAGCATTAAGATGTATTTTATGGATAACGATGACGATGACGAAAGTGATGACGGTGGTGGTGAAGGTGATGTAGCTGAACGATGATGAGAATAATGAACACTATATGGTTAATGGTAATGATGATGTTGATGACGTAATTACTTCTGATAAAACCCAAATCTAAACTGGTCTTCTATTTGTTTTGTTGCTCGTAATGCTCAAATATAATACAGAAAGAAGCGAGGAAGAAAGAGAACTCAAGAAATTGAGAAGAAAAAGGAAATGAGGAAGTAAAAATATATGTTAAGGAAATAATATTAGGAATTAGAAATGGGAATAAATATAGGATTATAAAATGGGACAAAAAGAGAAAATAAGAAGACAGGTGATAAATGATGGAAGGGAAAAAAGAAATAAAAAACACGAATGTGAATGAAAAAAATGGGAGAAAAACAAGAAACAAAAGAAGCTAAACAGACAAGAAAAAAGAAAGTAAAAGATACATAAAGGAAAAAAATAGGAGCAAGAGTCAAGACAGGTTGGAACTCCGGACACCTTTGGTAGAATCTCAGGCCGCTCCACCATACTTCACCTTGGCTCTTACTTCTCTTATTGTTTTCTTGCAGTAATATAGTGAAGAAAAAAGAAAAAGTAAAGAAATGTAAAACAAAACTGAAAGGAAAAATAAACTAGAAACTCTATACACGTGCAGTAGAGTCCCAGGCCGCTCCACTTTACTTCATCTCGACTCCTACCTCTCTTGTAGTTTGTGATGCTGTAATGTAGTTGTGGCTTTGACATAAGGTGTAATATAGCTAACAGTGATGGTGGTGATGATGATGATGACTGCTGTTATGGTGATAGTGCTGGGAAAAATAACTCTATGGAAAATGATGATGGTGGCGAGAGTGATGATGATATGGGTGAATGTGATGTAGCTGAACGCTGATGAGAGTAATGAACACTATATAGTTAGTGATAATGAAGATGAAGATGGTGATGATGATGGTGATAATAATAATAATGATGGTGATGATGATGGGTTTGGTGACATAATTTACTACTGATAATAAAACCCCAACTGAATTTGGTCTCCTATTTGTTTTGTATCCAGTATTGCCTTAATATAATATAGGAAGAAGCGAGGAAGAATTAGCAATCGTGAAATGGAGAAGAAAGAAAGAATGAAAATGAAGGAGAAAATATAAATGGCAAAGAAACAATATTATTAATTAGAAATGAGAATAAACATAAAATTCCAAAATGGGACAAGACAAAGAGAAAATAAAAGAAAAATGGTGATGACGGATAGAAGGTAAAAAAGAAAAAAATATGAATGTGAATGTAAGAAAAAGGGAGAAAAACAAGGAACAAAGGAAGCTAAACCGAGAAAAATGAAAGAAAAAAATATATATAGCCTATATAAAAAAAAAAAGGAACGACATAGGCAATGGGGTGGAACTCGAGACACCTTTGTTAGAACATCAGGCCGCTCCACCTTACTTCATCTTCGCTCCTATTTCTCTTATAGTCTTCCTGGAGTAATATAGTGAAGAAACAAAACAAAGAAAATTAAGCAAAACCAAAACTTAAAGGAAAAACTAAAGAAAAAGGAGAATGAACAACTAAAAGGAAAAAAAATTGTAAGGAAACAGGAAAAACTAAAAGGAAAAAAATAGTAAGGAAACAGGAAAAACTGAAAGGGAAAAGAAGGAATGAAAAACGAAAACATCCAAACAAAAAAGGAGATAACGAGGACAGAGCAAAACGATTAAGGGAGAAAGAAAGAAAGAAGAAAACTAAGAAAAAGGCTTATAATGAATCACATGATTTAAGTAAAGGATGAAAAAGGAAAATGACGCATAAATGGAAAGGTGTTAATTCTGTACACCTGTAGTGGAGTCCCAGGCCGCTCCACCTTACTTCCTCTCGAATCCTACATGCCTTGTAGCCTGTGATGCCGTGATTTGATGGAGAATGTAAACAGAAGAGAAAAGGTGTAAGAATAAAAGGAGAAAGTAAGGGATAAGAGAGGAAAAAGGAACCTTAAGGAAGATGTATGGTAGGAAACGAAAAAAAAGGGAAAATACACATAAAAGGGAGAGAAAGAAAAGTAAATAGTGTAGAATGATAAAGAAGACAAAGGAAAAGACAAAAAACTAAAGGGGAAACAAATATAAGATGAAAAAGGATCGACGAAATGAGAGAGAACTAAAGGAAAGGAGACTTACGCAGGAGTTGGAGTGAAGGATTGAACTCTATACACGTGTAGTAGAGTCCCAGGCCGCTTCTCCTTACCTCATCTTGTCTCCCACCTCTCTTGTAGTTTGTGATGCTGTAATGTAGTTGTGGCTGCGCTCGACAGTCTAACATAGCTAACAGTGTTAATGATGATGATGATGATGATGATCAGTGTTAATGATGATGATAATGATGATGATGATGGTGTTGATGGTTGAGAGCTTTGAGATAAATAATAACTGTACGGATAATGATGATGGTGACGAGAGAGATGATGGTGGTGGTGAAGGTGATGTAGCTGAACTCTGATGAGAATAATATATATAATCAATGGTAATGATGATGTTGATAACGTAATTTACTACCGAAAAAACCCTAATCTAAACTGGTCTCCTATTTGTATTGTAGCTTGTATTGCCGTAATATAATACAGAAAGAGGCAAGGACAACAGAGCACTAAAGAAATGTATGGGAAAGAAAGAAAATGAGGAAGGAAATGTAAATGGAAAAGAATCAATATTAGGAATCAGAAATGAGGATAAATATAGAATTACAAATGGGATTAGGAGAAGAGAAAATAAAAGAGAATATGTGATGAATGAGACAAGGGAAAAACAAACAAAATATGAATGTGAAAGAAAAAGTGAGGGAAATAAGAAACAAAAGAAACCAAAGGGAAAACTGGACAGGAAACAGGAGAAACTAAAGGAAGAGAAAAAGAATGAAAAGCGAAGAAAGGAATCAACACAGAAAAAGGAGAGAGAAAGGACGACGCAAACAGAAGAAAGGAGAAATAAAGAAGAAAATTGAGGAAAAGGATTATAATGAAACAAGTAATTAAGGAGATGAAGGGAAGGAAAGTAAAGCAAGAAATAAGAAAAATCACAAATAAATCTCAAGGTGTTAATATTGTACACCTGTAGCAGAGTCTCAGCCCGCTCCACCTTACTTCATCTCGACTCCTACCTGCCATGTAGCTTGTGATGCGGTGATTTGATGGAGGAAGTAAAGAGAAGAGAAAAGGAATAAAAAAGAAAAGGAGAAAGAAAGAGATTAGAGGGGAAAAAGGAACCTTAAGGGAAATATATGGTAGGAAACGAAAAAAAAGGTAAAATGCACATAAAAAGTGAGAGAGAAAAGAGTAAATACTGTAGAATGAAAAAGAGGAAAATGAAAAAGACAAAAAAGAAAAGTCTAAATAAAGAAAGGTGGAAGAAGATAACAAAATGAGTGAGAAATAAAGAAAAGGAGACGAACACTGGACATGGAGTGAAGGATTGAACTCTATACAGGTGTAGTAGAGTCCCAGGCCGCTCCACCTTACTTCACCTTGTCTCCTACCTCTCTTGATGTCTGTGATGCTGTAATGTAGTTGTGGCTTTGACCTAAAGTGTAATATAACTAACAGTGATAATGATGATGGTGATGGTGGTGGTAGTGGTAGTGGTGGTGAGCTTTCAGATATATAGTAACTATGTATAATGATGATGGTGACGAAAGTGATGATAGTGATATAGCTGAACGTTGATGAGAGTAATGAACACTATACTGTATAATTAATGGTGATGATGTTGATGACGTCAATTACTACTTACAGAACCTTAATCTAAACTCGTCTCCTATTGGTTTTGTTGCTTGTATTCCCGCAATATAATACAGACAGCAGCGAGGAAGAAAGAAAACTCAAGAAATAGGGGGGGAAAGAAAGAAAATGAGGGAAGAAATACCTGTGGCAAAGAAACAGCATTAGGAATTAGAAATGCGAATAAACATAGAAATACAAAATGGAAGAAGCAAAGGAGAAAATATACGAGAAAAGGTGATGAATGACCGAAGGAAAAAAGAAATAAAGATTATGAATGTGAATGGAAGAAAAAAAGACAGAAACAAGAAAAAAAAGGTTAAAAAGAAAAGAAAAATGAATGAAAAATATACAAAAAAAAAAAAAAAAAGGAGACAGAAACGCGGCGGGTTGGAACGCAAGACACCTTTGTTAGAATCTCAGGCCGCTCCTCCTTACTTCACCTTGGCTCCTACTTCTCTTATAATCTTCTTGCTGTAATATAGTGAAGAAAGAAAACAAAGAAAATAATATAAACTGAAAGGAAAAACAAACCTAAAAAAAAAAAATAGAAACTGAAAGGAAACAACTATGGAGGAAGAGGATAAAACTAAAAGGAAAAAGAATGAATAAAGAGAGACGAAGAATCGAAACAAAGAAAGCAGAGAAAGAGGACAAAGCAAAAGGACTTAGGAGGAAAGAAAGAAGAAAACTGATGGAACGGATTATAATGAAACAAAACAAGTATTTAAGAGAAAGAAAGTAAAGGAAGAAAGAAGAAAAAATGACGCAAAAATGGAAAGGTGTTAATTCTGTACACCTGTAGTTGAGTCCCAGGCCGCTCCACCTTACTTCATCTTGACTCCTACCTGCCTTGTAGCTTGTAATGTGATTTGATGGAGGAAGCAATCAGAAGAGAAAATAGGTAAAAAACAAAAGGAGAGAGTAAGGGATAAGAGAGGAAAAAGGAAAGCTAAAGAAAATATATGGTAGGAAACGAAAAAAAAAATAAAAGAAGAGAAAAAAAGTAAATACTTTAGTGTAGAATGAAAAAAAGAAGAAAATGGAAAAGACGAAAAAGAAAAAGGGAAACAAAGAAAAGGTAGAAGAGGATTAACAAAATGAGTGAGAAATAAAGGACAGGAGACGTACGCTGGAGTTGGGGTGAAGGATTGAACTCTATACGCGAGTAGTAAGGTCCCAGGCCGCTCCACCTTACTTCACCTTGTCTCCTACCTCTCTTGCAGATTGTGATGCTGTAATGTAGTTGTGGCTCTGACCTACAGTGTAATATAGCTAATAGCGATGATGATGATGATCATGGTGACAGCTGTTAGGATGAGAGTGTTGAGAAAAATAACTACTGTATATGGATAATGATGATGGTAACGAGAGTGATGATGATTATGGTGATTGTGATGTAGCTAAGCGCTGATGAGAATAATGAACACTATGCACTTATTGGTTATGATGATGATGATGACGATGGTGATGATGATGATGGGTTTGGTGACGTAATTTACTACTGATAATAAAACCCCAATTTAATTTGGTCTCCTATTTGTTTTGTAGCTTGTATTGCCGTAATATAATATGGGAAGAACTAGCACTCATGAAACGGAGAAGTAGGAAAGAAAATGAGGGAGAAAATACATATGAAAAAGAAACAATATTATGAATTAGAAATGGGAATAAAAACAGAACTACAAAATGGGACAAGAAAAAGAGAAAATAAACGAAAAAGGTGATGAACAATAGAAGAGAAAAAGAAATAAAAAATGTGAATGTGAATGAAAGAAAAAGGAAAAGAAACAAGAATCAGAAGTTAAACAGGAAAGAAAAAAGAAAAAGATACATAAAAATAAAGGAACTTAATTGAATACAGGGTGGAACTGGAGACACCTTTGTTAGAATCTCAAGCCGCTCCACCTTACTTCACCTTGGCTCCTACTTCTCTTATACAAAACAAAGAAAGGAATGGAAAAAACAAAAGCTGAAAGGAGAAATACAACTTGAAAGGAAATGCAAAACTGAAAGGAAAAACAAAACTAAAAGGAAAAAGAAAATCTGAAGGGAAAAAACGGGAAAAGAAACAGTAAAAACTAAAAGGAGAACGAATGAATGAAAAGAGGCGAATGTGACAAGCTAAATGGTTTCCTGTACACCTGGAAACCATTTACTATGTTGGGTGGTAACCATATAACAGAATTATGGCACCTGGTGGTCGAGTGGGTAATTAGGGAGCTCTAATCGGATTGAGCCTGTGCAGGTTTATATCCAAAGGCTGGTTGGGGTTTATTGTTTACGTAATGCCACTGATCAGAGATGAGTGAGGCTGATCACTCACATCTTAAATATCAGGACCAACTTGCCTAGCTCCGAGCATCTATGCTCCTCATGTGGCAATATATGATTAGATGATGAATGACTGAATGAGAAAGAATGAATGAATAGACGAAAGGAATAAAAAAAATGGAGAGAATGACGACGAAGCAAAGGGAAGGAAGAAGAAAGAAAGAAAAAACTGAGGAAAAGGATTATAATGCAACAAAGGGTTTAAGGAAAAGGAAGGAAAGAAAGTAGAGGAAAAAAAGAAAAGAAAAATGACGCATAAATGGAAAGGTGTTAATTCTACACACCTGCAGCAGAGTACCAGGTCGCTCCACTTTACTTCATCTCGACTCCTACCTGCCGTGTAGCTTGTGATGCCGTGATTTGATGGAGGAAGTAATCAGAAGAGGAGAGGAGCGAGAGGGAAAAGGAGAAAGCAAGGGATAAGTAAGGAAACGGAACGTTAAAGAAAATATAGGAAACGAAAAAAGGAAAAATACACATAAAAGGAAGAAAGAGAAAAGGAAAAATTAAAGTGTTGAATAAAAGAGAAACAAAATTGTAAAACAAAAAAGAAAAGGTTAATGACGACCAAGAAAATGAGAGAGAAATAAAAAAAAGGAGACGTCCCGAAACATCAGTGAAGGATTGAACTCTATACACGTTTAGTAGAGTCCCAGGATGGTCCACATTCCTTCATCCTGTCTCCTACCTTTCTTGTAGCTTGTGATGTATTATAGTATCTAACTCTGTGTGGGTGATTATGGCGGCGGCGGCGACGATAATGATAATCATGATGATGATGAGGTGGTGGTGGTGATGGTTCTATACGTTACTGTCGTAAAAAAAAAAAAAAAAAGCATTCGGGGGGCGAATGCTAATCGCCCCCCCAAATATGATGCAGGATAAGGTACAAATTACCTACAAATAAATTTGAAGAAAACTGGCAAAACTCTACGGAAGTAGGTCATCGAGCTTCGCAAAAAGCCAGTCCATATTAATAGACTGGTGTTCGGCCGTCATTGATCAAATCCACACCAAAAGTAACAGGCTTCTGAAAATTCGTCCACAGCTTTTCAAGATATGTTGGGAACAGGTGCACAGAAAGACAGACAGACAGACAGGCAGACAGACGCAGGCAAAAACATTATCGCTCCGCCTTGCTAATGGCGTGCGATAATAACGACGTTACTTAGCTCGGCTCCTATCACTTTTATAGCTTGTGANCACTGATCAAATCCACACCAGAAGTAATAGGCTTCTGAAAATTCGTCCACAACTATTCGAGATATGTTGGGAACAGGTACACAGACAGACAGACAGACAGACAGACGCAGGCAAATACATTATCGCTCCGCCTTGCTAATGGCGTGCGATAATAACGACGTTACTTAGCTCGGCTCCTATCACTTTTATAGCTTGTGATGCTCTAAGTGGTAGCTTTAATGAAACTGTTGATGATGATGATGATGATCGTTGAGGAGATAGCATGAAAAAATTAAATGAACCGACCAACCAACCTTTTAATGAGACAATAAACAAAACTGGATAAAGTTGGTACTCACACAGGTAGACCAGACAGGTACTGCACAACTCCTTACCTGAAACAATAGACCATATTATACAGACTGCATTATTGGATTACACAAGAATATATGACAAGGTAATAAATGAAAAGGGGGGAGGGAAGAAAGAAAATGAGTTGCAAATGGTAATGGTGATAACTGTGTACACCTGTAGTAGTCTCAGACCGCTCCACCTTACTCCATCTTTTTGTCCACCTCTCCTGTAGCTGGTGACCATGTAATATTGTGGAGAAAGGAAGATGGAGAAGAATATGAGAAAGAAATAAAAGGTGAGACACGGAAGAGACGGAAGGAAGGAAAATGATAGAAAAAAGAGAAAAAATAAGCGGTGAGAAACGGAATGAATGAAAATAAGCAATTCAGAATACAATATAAAAAAAAATAGAATGAAAGAAAGGCAGAGTACAAAGAGAGAAAGAGAGACGCATGGCAAGAAAAGGAGACCTAGTGGGAGTCGTGGATAGAACTCGGTACACCTGTAGTAGAGTCCCAGGCCGCTCCACCTTACTTCATCTCGTCTCCTACCTGTCTTGTAGCTTGTGATGCTGTAATACAGATGTGGCTTTGATATGACGTAACAAAAGGTGATTATGGTGGTGATGATGGTGATGGTGATTTAGATTACCACTGAGGATGATACTAACAATTTTCTGTTTGATGATGATGATGATGACGATAGGGATGGTAGTAGTGGTAGTGATGATGATGGTGATGTAGTTTATTAGTGACGATGATGACTTTACTTCAGCTCGCACCCTACCTCCTTGTTGCTCGTGATGCTGTAATGCAGAAACAAATGAGAGAGAGAGAGAGAGAGAGAGAGAGAGAGAGAGAGAGAGAGAGAGAGAGAGGCAAAAATAAAATTAATAATAGGAAGATAATAATACGTAAAGAAATAAATGAACGAGAAAAACATAAATAAAAGAAGGTAAAACTGAGAAAAAAATAATAATGATTCACTGAGAGGAGGAAGAATAAAAAGAATGAAACGATAAGAAATATTCTGAGTAATAAACAAAAGAATAAGAGGTGGAAAAAAGGAATGAGAGAAAAAAAAGAAATGAAGTGAGGAAAATAAAAAGGAATTACTCTCTAGGGTTGAACTCCGGACACCTGTAGCAGAGTGCCAGGCCGCTCCACCTTACTTCACCTCATCTCCCACCTCTCGTGTAGCTTATTATGATGCAGTATTGTTATGGATTTGATCTAAGGTAACTGATGATGATGATGATGATGATGACAGTGGTGGTAGTGGTGGTGGTGGTGGTGGTGAGGGAGATGTCTGTTAGTTTCTGGGCTAACCTTTACCTGCTAAAATATTACTGGCCATCAATAAATACAGCAATAACTAAGGTGGTACTTACGAAGTGTGGTGGAGAGCGGTCATCACGGGTAGAATCACCCATATGGTTTAATTTCCGCCTCTGACAGTATGTTGAGTCCGTGTGGCAAACTATCACATTAATCGTATGTAGTAATAGGAAAGAAAGAGAAAAAGAAAGAAAGAAGGGAGACAGAAAAGGAGAGAGAAAGTATGAAGAAAAGAATGAATGACAAGCTGACAAAGAAGGCGACAATGAAATGAGACAGAATAAGAGTGAAAGACCATAGAAAAGTAAAATATAAATAAAGAAAAGGAGGACATATTATGAACTGTTGGGTGAAGGTTTGAACTCGATACTCCTGTAGTGGAGTCTCAGGCCGCTCCACCTTACTTCATCTCGCCTCCTACCGCTTCGTGGACTATAGTGATGCAATATAGTTGTGGATTTGATTTAATGTAGATAAGGTGGTGGTGGTGGTTATAGTTATGATGATGATGATGATGAAAATGGAAATGTCTCTTAGTTTTCGTATAAATAATGAAAGCTGTATTGGTGATGAT
>JAGKTI010041033.1:0-10312 GCA_018397915.1 Birgus latro
GAATGTGCTGGTCCTAACCTGCCCCTAGCAACACAGTTACCATTAGGAGACATCAAACATGCCAGAGTCTTCTTACATTACACAAAACTCTAAATCATTTACCGTACAAACTTAAATTACATAATTTAACGAACAATCATGTAAATAAAACATTATAGAGAAAAAGAGCATACAAATTAATGCAAAACTTACGAAACAACTACGCTCACACACAGCAGGCAAACTGGCAACTCTGACTCGTATCGATACCAGAACTAGCCTACATACAGAACACACCGAGAAGATTCTCAAACACCTAACTGGCAATACTCGCTTCATAACAATATATAGATAAAGTAAAATTAGCAGTCGGGAAACGCAACTATTTAGCTTTATTTCGTTTAGTTATTAAAAAAAAAAAAAGAATGCTCACAACCACACGCTCGTCACCTTTAACATATGGCAACTCATGTCCGTACTGCCAACCGTCCGTATGACGCAAACCAGAACGCACCTAATCTTGAGCCGTTCAGCAGATGTTTTCGCCAAAATTCATGATACGACTTTGGTCAATATTATTTTCTTTTGCAATCTCCAGGGAAATAATCATATCAGAAAGCATTTTTCTAACTGAAAGGACTAAATAAAGCCTTCATTTTCCTTTCATTACCATAAACGTGTCCTAAGCTGTGTAAAATTGTCTACCAGCAAAAAGAATAATATTTAATTTCGTCCTTTAGCTGTGTTAATAATGTGACATAGTTCCTTATACCATAATGGGGTGGAAAAAGGGATCGTGTTGATGCCCACGATGACAGTGGAGCACACAGCATCGTTGGTTCAGCAGTAACGAAGATGACTGTAAAGGCAGTGGAGCACACAGTATCGTTGGTTCAGCAGCAACGAAGATGACTGTAATGGCAGTGGAGCACACAGCATCGTTGGTTTTGCGGCAATGATGATTATGATTGGAGCGGGACACACAGCATCGTTGGTTTAGCAGCAACCCTACGCGAATGAAAAATAAGGCTTAGATTTATGCTATCGACTTCACGAGGGTCATGGTTCCTTTTTACTGAATCCCAATCTTCCCCCAGAACGCAATCCGCAACAGTCGATGATTTATTTTGGACACACACACACACATTTTAGCATACATTATGATAAAGTGTTATTCTGAATCCCACAGATGATCTTATTTAATTTCAGGAAAACTCCGCATTTAAGTCGAGTGTATAATTAATTAGTAAACGAAGTGGAACTGTTTGATAAGAAATAACAAACGTACTAAAGGAAATAAAAATGAGAGCTGAGTAATATAATGGTGTACACGGAAAAATTAAAGGGGAAAAGAAGGAGCTTGCAGGAGGAGATGAAAAAAACAAAATAAATAAAGAAGTGGGTACATAGAACAACTAAAATAACAATAATAGAAAATAAGAAAGAGAAACATGAGAAATAAGAAAAGGTGGGACAGAACAGAGTAATGGAGAGAAAAAGAAAATGAAAGAGAGGAGGGAAGGAGGAAGGATGTAAGTACTTATAAAAGGATAACAAGAAAATATCCATTGATCTTTGCGAGGTCGTTTGCCACTGGATGTGGTAAAATTATTCTCTGTGAATTAAATCCGTATAAGAGTAGCAAAACAGGGAAAGAAAAGAAGAGGAGAGACGAGGGAGAAAGAGGGAGGGAAGATGGAGGGACAGATTACAGGGAGATCAGCCAACGGCTCATAATTACTGATGGTCCTTTATGTTGACTTGATTTCCGCCTCAGCCTCTTCTACCAGATTTTTTCAGAGAGGGAGAAGATGAGAGTCGACAGCGGGGAGGGGGAACGGTAGCAGAGAGGGTAGGGAGCACGAGATTACTGAGGGCAACACATTAAAATGGATCACACACAATACCAGGGGAAGTGCAGAAACAAGATAGAATGACGATAATCGCGTAATGAAAGGGAAATAGATAGGAACCTATGAGCAACTGAAAATCAGAAGAAAAAAAAAAAGTCAAATTCCAAAAAGAAACACTTGAGATTATAAAGAAATTGAGAAAAAATAAATAAAGCAAGGTACAGAAGACAAGGCCATGCATTAAACGAGAACTTTGTAAGAGTAAGAAGATCCAGACCTTCAGGTATGAAAAGTGAACAAGGCACGCCGAAACTGTTGTGCTTTCTTCTTCCTCCTCCTCCTCCTCCTCCTCCTCCTCCCCCTCCCCATCCACCTCCTTTCCTTTTTATTTTCTTCTTCATCAATAACAGGTCCGACGGTTACTGGCACAAGGAAAGGAACCAATTATGTATATCACCGAAAGTCAAAAATTGTTAAGTAATCAAGTGCAGAAAGGATGGTGAAAGAAGCGTAATTTTTTTTACAAAGAACTGTATGCATCAAAGACAATGGTAGTGTAATGAAGGGAGATGGGGTCAGGTTTCAAGCCCCCCCCCCCCGCACAAAAACTTCCCCAGTATTACCTGCTTGTCGTAAGAGGCGACTAAAAGTGGCACTTTTATATTCATTCTTTTTGTTGTCCTTCTTTCCCTTGTACTTTCTCTGTCCTAACCCTTTGCATTATATTTTCTTTGTTTAGTTATTTCTTTCTGCTGCCTGGTTCCTGCGAGCCGCTGGCATAGGCTCCAGGGTAAAAAAAAATTTCTGCCTAAGAAGTCTTGATGAACTTTGGTAACGACGCAGTGGCACTCAGTTCCGTGTAGCCCTTAAGTGGGCAGGGGCTGCTAAGAATCCCACGGTGTAGGAATAAGTTTATACATCAATAACCTTAAGGATAGGAAATTGGAATGTTCGAACTCTTAGTGTTCAAGGAATACAATATAGATATTTGTGCCCTTACAGAGACGAGGTTGCTTGGAACTGATAACACGAATTTGGAAGATGGTATTACTTTGTTGGTGTCAGAGAGGAGCGATGGAAATCATTACCAAGGAGTAGGATTACTGTTATGTAAAGATGTTTGCAAGGCACTATGTGAGTCTGAGCCAATTAATGAGCACTTGCTTTGCGCTCATTTAAAATCTGACCGTGGTAATATCAGTATGGTCGCTGGGTACTCTCCGACCAATGAGGCTGGTGATGAAATGAAGGATGAATTATATGAGAAGTTGAAAAGCGTGGTAAAAAGAGTGACAAGACATGATGTATTAGTAGGCATTGGTGATTTCAGAGCGGCTGTTGGTAGTTGTAGGGATGGGTCTGAAGATTGTATGGGTAAGAAGGTTGTTAGTATAACGAACGAAAATGGGGTGCGATTTGGATTTTGTTTGGCAAATGACCTTACATTTGATGGAACTATTTTGAACATAGAAAAATACGTAAAACTACTTGGATTTCGTCATGTGGTATATACTGAAACCAGACTGACCACATTGCAATTAGCAGAAAGCATAGGGGCTATTTGCAAAATGTTTGTGCAAGAAGGGGGGCAGATATAGGTAGTGATCATCAATCTATTGTGTCAAAACTTGAGAAACGTTAATGGTAATTTTACAGGAGGTAATAAATATGATTTTGATGAGCAGAGAAATGATGAGAACACTAGGGAAAAGTTTCGGTGGGAATGTAGGAACCAGCTTCTAGTCCTCCAGGCTTTGGTGGACTTTGAAGGCCATGGTATTAATCAAATATGAAGAGCGGTAAAAGAGGATTTGCATGAGAGTTCTAAGGTTACTATTAAGAAAAAGGGAAAGGCGAGAAGGAAAAAGTGGATGTCAGATGAAACATGGGATACAATTTAGAAAAGGAAAGAGGCAAAGTTGTGAAGTAAAGCACAACATGCTGATGGCCAGGTAGATGAGGTTCTTAGAGCAGCGTGCTGGAGTTTACATTCTGAAGCAAAAAGACTCGTTAAGCCTGATAAGAGGAGACTATATGATGAAAAGGCAACAGTCAGATATAACGTAAAAATGACGGTCAGAACACGAGAGCAGCGTATCAGGCCATAGAGGAGTTAACTTGGATTGAAAAGAGAAGGAAGGAAACACCTGTAAGAAATAGAAATGGTAACGTGATTACTAAAGATATGGATATAAAACGAAGATGGAAAGAGCATTCTGAATCTGTTCTAAATAGACCAATCCCAGCTGAAGAGGACATTTTGCCAGCAGAGAGAAATTTGCAAACAGACACAGAGGATATAACCTTAGAAGAGGTAGCAAAATCTATAAAGGAATTAAAGAATATTAAGGCTCAGGAGAGGATGAAATATTCCTGAAATGCTTAAGGTAGAAAATGATGAGTTGCTAAATGCTCATTTAAAACTTTTTAATGTAGCTTGGGATAATAGTGACATTCCAGAGGGGTGGAAAATGGAGTGATTATAGAAATAACAAAAAAAAGGGAGAGTTAAGTGTGTGTGGAAATTGGAGGGGGATAACTCTGACACTGCAGTTGCAAAAGTCTTCTCCAAATCTTGTTGAACAGAATAGAGCCAGTAATCAATGAAATTTTAAGAGAAAAACAAGGGGGATTTAGAAAGAATAGACGTTGTAATGATCAGATTTTTATTGGATGGCATCTAATGCAACAAGCTAATGAGATGAAAATGCCACTTTGTTTGTGCTTTGTGGATTTTGGAAAGGAGTTTGGTAGTGTTTCACGTGGAACTATGTTGAAAGTTATGAGGTTCTAAGGAATACCAGAAAAATCTTGTAAATGTTATTAGAAGCCTGCATGAAGGTACTTTATACAAGGTAATGGTGGGTGGTTCTTTGAGTGTACAGTTTGAAGTTAAGTCAGAAGTGATTCAAGGAGGAGTTTTTTCGCCATTGCTGTTTGTTTTGGTTATAGATTACGTTATGAGAAAGGTTGTAAGGGGAACAGGTGCAGGAATTAACTGAAAAGAAAATAAGAGGCTGATGGATTTGGACTATGCTGATTATATTGTACTGATTTGCAGATGTATTACGAGATGCAGAGGTTACATGATTGTCTGGTGGAGTAAGGAGAAAAAGTGGGGTTGGTAATATATTGTGGGAAGACTGAAATTATTAATATGAATGTGTCGATCGTGTAATTGGGAATAATGTGGTGAAGAACGCAGAAAATTTTAAGCATCTGGAAAAGATTGTATCATCTAACGGATCATTAAACAGTGAAATTGAGGAGAGGATTAGACAAACTTGGCGAGCTGTTGGAATGTTGAAATCTGTATGGAATAATTATATGTTTTCGGTACATACTAGAATAAAAATTTACAAGTCCATGGTTAGACCAGTTTTAATTTATGGGCATGAGTCATGGTACAGAACAGTTGCAACAGATCAGAAAGTATTAAAATTTGAGAATACAGTACTGAGAAGGATTCTTGAGGTAAATTGGCACGACAGAGTTAGAGGTGAAAGAATAAGGGATATTACGAGAGTGGAACCAGTTGATGAATGTGTGAGACTGTCTCGCTGGAAATGGCTGGGGCACATTTATAAAAGACAAAGGCAGTTTAATACAGGTCGTGCCAGAGTGGACTGCTAGAAGAAGAAAAGGCAAAGGTTGGCCGAGGGAAACCTGGTTGAGAACAATGAAAAGAGAACCAGGGGAGGAGTGCCAGTGGGACCTGAAGGAGATGACAAGATACAGCTATAGATGGAGAGAGTTCAACGAGGCCTTATCCTTCCCGTGGGGTGCCACAGGAATTGACTGATTGATGTTTATGATTTGGAGGGAAGCCTAATTTGCGAGTATAGTGAGACATCCTAGCATTGACTGAAGGCTGTGAGTTACGGTGTTAATGATGATATGTGGGTGTTTTCTTCTGTAGGAGCATGGTCCAGCCAGGCGATGTCGGGAGAAGGAGCAGCCCAGGGAGTTTGGGGCTGCTCTAGATGTAGGTTCTTTGTATTTGGCAGGCACGTACGAGGACTACAAAGCCGGATTATCATGCGTGAGGTGTTGTGTAAGCTGGAGGACTGTTATACAAGAAATGTCATATAAACTGTATCTCCCTAGTGTAAGCGAAGGCAAGTGGTGAGAGAAAACGGACTTCGTGGTCAAAAAAAAAAAAAAAATCCTGAAATGTAAGAGGGTGTGGTGTGGGTATGTGACTATATTAATGGGCTCATACAAGTTCGGCATTTATTGCATTTAGCTTCAGGTATATATTTTTGCACGTAGTGTAACGGAAACTGTGAACATCGTGGTGTATGTTACTATTTAGAGACATGAATTAGAGGTATGGGTTTATGATTCCTAGCATGATTTTCTTCGCGGTGGGTGGCTATGCATTATTTTTGTGAAGTGTTGTGGGCAACTTCAGTGATGCTTGTGTATGATTTCTTTAAGTTTCTTTTGTAATAAATGTAAGATATTGTAAATACTGGCAATTTGTTTAACCTATGCAGGACTTGCGTAATCAAAGTCATCAAGGGTGAGGAGATGGGGGTAATTTCATGTAGTTCAGGGAAGGCTAACCCAAATGACTCTGCTGTTGTAGGGTAAAGTTTCCGCCGTATTACAAATGGTAGCAGAGCATAGATTGATTTAACCCTGGGTTCACTACTGCAGTAAATTTTCCAGACTCATGCTTGGGGACAGTATGTGGTATAATGGCGTGTTTCCATTAAAAAATGCGTGAAGATGATTCTCATTCAGTACTATCAATGGAGAGAGAGAGGGAAAGGAGAATAATGTGACCGATGTGAAGGAGCTGATTAGCCTGGTGGTACATTTAAGCAAGACTGTACTTAATCTGAGTAACAAAATGACAAACCCTGCACAGGAGAAGTGTTGCAGACTCCTTTATACTTGCCTGGCCCCGGTTGTCCAAAGGTACTCTGGTTGTTTGACCAGTTGCGTGAGATTAAGCGATTCAGCGAATAGCTCTCTTTCTAGATCAGTATCGTCAGTCCTGACAGAATGCAATAACCATTCTGCATTATGGTAAATTAATCCAAGACGGTAATTTCAGTAGTCAAGGTGAGGTTCAGGTTGGGCAACTGTGTGGATATGGAGTCAAATACGCTGGGTTCTGAAGAAGCCTTGGGGGAGAGAAAAACTATACATATATATTTGGTTATATTTAGCTAATTTAGTTTGTATAATCAGTAATTAACGTTAGCTGAAATGAAGTTCAAAATATCAACTGCATGTTCAGATATAACAACAGGTGCCACCCTTGTTACGGAAGTTTGTCAAGATTTTTGTTTTCTTTTGGCAAGGAAGAAGGAACCAAAGGCCATGGGCCGGCAAACTGTTCCTTTCGAAAAACAAAAACAAAAAAAACAATATGAGAGCCAAATTCAAGATCCGTTCATTTCGAGATGCCTGGACACATTGCGTTTGAAAGACTGGAGATCATAGGAAGTAGGAAATACAGACAGAAGAACACAGTTCCAGGGTTGACCAGTTGCATAAATGAATGACTGGGAGTAACGGTTAAGTCTTGCATTAGAGAGCTGGACAGAAAAGGGAGGAGAGTTGGTAACCAGGAACTCTAAATGGGGATAAGTCAGTAGAGAGAAAGATTTTGGTTCCTGTGAGGAATACGTCTAGAGATGATGCAGAATGAAATAAGAAGTGAACAAAATTCTCAATTGCATTAACACCACGGACGTTGGTAAAATATAAGGTCGAACCCGCACTTCTCCGTGGATGAACACGGTCTGTTGTCGTAACAACTGCTCTCCGAACAGTGCTTGATTACGACCAGGATGGCCCTGTGTCGCCAGCCCAATCCTGCCGGTGGTGGCAGTCCGAGGTGTACCACGGAATTCTCTTTTAATACTGCAGCGGCCATTTCTAAGGGGGGGGGGAAGAAGGTGTAATGTCTAATATGCATGTAGTGTGGTGTAGAGAGCTGGGGTAGAGATTTTTGACAGCGTGCTGGCCTACTCTCTGTGTTAATGAAAACACTGAAAATGTTCAACAAAGGGAGATGGTCAGGAATCGATCCTGAGGACTGGTGAAACGGGAGCTCCAGCTCTCCCTTTCAACAGCTTGCCATCCAACTCGTGAGTACTGCACTGTTCGACTGCTGCTATGGTCTGCTTCCTACAGTATACTCCTTAGAACAAAAGAGAAGAAATGGATAGAAAGATGTTATGGAAAGGCTAGTACTCGTATGCGACATAAATGAATATTTAGGTTGGTAATAGGTTTAGAATGCCGACTGAAATACGAAATAAAGGACCTTTCTGCGATCAGACAGAATCAGAGGAACTTAGTAAAATCCAAATAATTATTAGAAAATCAGAGAGTGATACGAGAAAACATTAATCCCTTGTCCTATGACGCATTTTTGCAATAATATTGACACCTCACGAAACTTTATTCAGCTAGGGAAGAAGTTTTAGTAAGTGTAGAGGTTCTTGAAGATTAACTCAACCCTTCCAGCTCGAAAATTCTCCCATATCTGAATGAAGCTGTCCTTGGAGGCAGGAAAAAATTAAGAAAAAAATAATAATAATAATAGAGGAGAGGTTAATGAGAAGACGAAAATAAAGCCTAACAACGGAAACAAATTTTGGAAAGAAAACATGGCTTTAGGAATACTCAGAGACACAACGACGTAGAGCAAGACAGCGTTAATGGAAATCCAACAAGGAATGGGTGGGAGGGTGATAAGTGTGCTCCTATATACTTACCCATGTGACTGGAGACGAAAAAGCCCCCTTGAGAGAGAGAGAGAGAGAGATGAAATACGATGAGACGCAGGGAGGGGGGGGGAGGTCGTGAGGGAGGCATTACAAGGGGATTACGGAATGGTTTGTAATTACTAACTGTTCTTATGTTGACTTCCATTTCCTCCAGGGCCTCTTCTCTCTCTCTCTCTCTCTCTCTCTCTCTCTCTCTCTCTCTCTCTCTCTCTCTCTCTCTCTCTCTCTCTTACAGTGACTTGTGGAGAGAGGAGCTGAGGAAATGAAAATGAGAGGAAATCACGCGAGAGATATGTGTGAGATGACAGAGGGAGGAAGTAAGAAGAATATGGTCAAGAAGGAAGAAAGAAAATAAAAGAGAACGGATGCTTATCACTCAGTCTAATAAAATAGATTTTTTTTTTTTTAGCCTATTCAAAGATTTCATGATAATGTAGCATCTGTGAATTACAATTGCTATAATTTTTTTTTTCATGACCCACGACTTTTAGTGACGCATGCAAGTTATTTCTACCTTATTTAATGTATTCACTGCTATTGGTACTGTTATGCTGCGTGTTCAAAAGGCCAAATCTCTGTTCTTTGATCACGAGCGACTGATCTGAGGTTCTTATCTAGACCGGGGCCAGTACATACAACTAGAGGAACAGGGCATAGAAACTCGGCTCAACCAACCTTACACGCATATTACCTTGAGTTCCACAATACTGAACAAGATCTATTGCCAGACGTCTTAATCCTGTAAAGGGTGGCCACAAACAAATCACCTCCATGTCGCTCTGTCCCCCGCCATTTCACTGCCCTGCTCCCAGCTCACACCCCCCTCTCTCATATACCTCTCCACTCCACCCCTCCATCTCATCCTTGGCCTCTCCCTCCCTCTCCCCCCCTCCACCTCACTCACACTCTCCTCGTCAGTCTCTCACTCTCCATCATCTCCACATGGCCAAACCACCTTAATGTGTTTCTCCTAACGCTTCCTATCACATCCACATCCACACCACAATGCTCCTTCCTTCCTCATTTGTCAGTCTGTCTCTCCATGTGACTCCACATGCTCCTCTCAAATAACTCATTTCCACTGCTCTCACTCTTGACTTCTGTCCCTCCAACAGGGTCCAAGCTTCACTTCCATACGTTAGAGCTGGTATCACAATACTTTCATGTAGCAGCTTTTTCACTTCTATTCTTACTTCCCTGTTTCTTATCACTGCCTTCAAGGAACCAGCAACCTTTCTTCCTGCTGCATCTTTTCAAGCACTTCACCCTCTAAACTTCCATCCTTACACATCACACTACAAAAGTACTTAAACGCACTCACATTCTACATATCCTCCCCATCCAATCTCAGTGTACATTCACTGACTTCACCTCTCTCGAAGACCATCACTTTACTCTTCCCTACATTCACCTTTAGATTCAGTTTCTTACACACTCTCCCAAATTCAGCTGCCAAGCCTTGCAGCTCCCCTTCGTCTTCACTCAACAACACAGTATAATCTGCAAACGACAGTACAGGGAGTTTGCAAACACTGCCCTCTCTCACTAGGGCCGCTCCAACATCCACTGTCCTACCTTATATCTTTTTTATAACCTCATCCATACACAGATTGAACAACCATGGAGACATGACATATCCTTGTTTCAATCCAACCTTCAAATGGAAAAATTCACTCAGTCCACCATCCAAGAGATTCCTTTTGTGTCCAGTTCTAGTCACTTTTTCAC
>JAGKTI010041034.1:0-10312 GCA_018397915.1 Birgus latro
TTCCACAATCCTTGTGTATCCACCCTGTCATATGCTTTCTCCAGATCCATGAAGGCTGCATACAATTTCTTTCCCTTCTCTAGAAACTTTTCCACTAAGGATCTAAGAATGAATATCTGGTCTACACAACCTCTTCCCTTCCTAAAACCTCCCTGTTCTTCTCCAACTAATTCCTCTGTTATTTCCCTAACTCTGTCAATAAGTATCCTACCTTGTACTTTTCCTATTACACTGAGAAGGCAAATGTCTCTGTGATTACCTCACACTGCTTTTTCCCCTTTTCCTTTGTACAGAGGAATAATTATACCTGACTTCCAATCCTCCAGGACTCTACCCTCCTCCCACGCCAATCTGCACACCTTCCACATCCATTCTATTACTATCTCTCCCCCATGCTTCAGCATTTCACCACACACTCCATCAATTCCTGGGGCTTTCCCCATTTTAACTTTCTTCATTGCTTCCACCACTTTCATCCTGGTGATTTCTTCCTCTCTTCTCACAACCCTCCTTCTCCCCGCCATTCCCCAGCCACTTATACTTGCATTACTTTCATTCTCAGTGTTCAACAGTTCATTAAAGTGTTCCCTCCATCTGTTTACTTTTTCTCCCTTCTCCACTAGTAATCTACCATTTTTTTCTTTCACACCCCCACTGACTTCGTTGGCACCCTGTCTAGCTCTCTTTACCTCCTTCCAGAACATTTTCTTACATTCCCTCCACTTTGCACTCAGATTCTTTCCAAATTCCTCATCCACTCTCTTCTTACTCTCTCATGCTAATCTTTTCACCTCTCTCCTCCTCTCTACATATAACTCTCTCGTCCGTCTCTCAGCTTCTTCGACGCCCCTGTTCCTCATCCACTCATTATATGCTTTCTTCTTTTGTGCCACAGCCTCTCTCACCTCTTCAGTCCACCATGCTGTTCCCTGAACCCCCTTTCGTCTTTTCTTCACTCCACACACCACCTCACATGCTGCACAGATTTCTACTGTGAATATCTTGCACACACCTTCCACGTCCCCCATCTGCTCCAATCTATATTTACCCAATCGCTCCTCCACTTCCCTTTTATATTCAGCCTTTATTCCATCCTCTTGTAACTTTTCTACCCTCCTTGTAAGAAATACTTCCTCTTCTCTTCCTCCATCTTGTTTGGATTCTGATTCTGGCCACCACCAAGTGGTGGTCAGAAAGCCCACTCCCCCAACCTCTATATACTCTTGCATCCATTACACAGCTTCTCATCCTTTCATCCACACACACAGTCAATCATTGCCTTCCGTTCATTCATTCCACCGTCCACCCTTCTCACCACTTGCCATGTATACCTATGGATCATTTTGTGCCTGAAGAGGGTATTAGCTGACACCAACCCCCTCCTGGCACAAATGTCCACTAAAGCACTGCCATTCTCATCCATCTCTGCCGGCACACCCCACTCACCAACCATGCCATCCACCTTCTCATTCCCTACTTTTCCATTCATATCTCCAATCAGAAACACTTTCATTCCTTTCAAACTTTTCCAAGCAGGCTTCGACATTTGTCCAGAACTCTTCTCTCACTCTACTTACACGATCTTGCGTTGGCGCATACACGCACGCAATTGCCCACATTTGTAGTCCAACTTTCATTCTTACCCACACAATCCTTGACCCAACTGATCCATACTCTCGTACGTTCTCCTTCCATCTGTTACTCACAGCAATACACACTTTTTCTTTTGTCCTCTCATTCTCCCCTACTCCCGCGCATATACCCCATCCATACTCCCATTCTCTCACACTCTCACCTCGCCATTTAGTTTCAGTTATTCCACATATATCCACTTTCGCACTCTCAAGCACCTGTACAATCTCTCTCTCTTTCACCTCGTCATTCATACCCCTTACATTCCATGTTGCAGTCTTTACCAAGTCCTTTGTCCGGTCCTTTTTCGTCAACTTTTGGTCTTATGGTAGATAATTCAAACCTTTTAAGATGTTCCCTTCTCCACTCGGGATTTGAAACTGTGTCCATTAGGACTGCAGATGACCTCTCTACAGTATCAACTTAGCATTATTCAAGTTTTGTTGTCAGTGATATACTGTATAAATACAGCAGGTGCTTGGTTCAGTAAACACCAATATAGTGGAAGGTCAAGATAGTGGAAGAATTTTTTTTTTTTTTAGTTTTCCCCCCATTTAAAGGAAAATTTCTGTAAAACTGAGAATAGGTCTGTTAAGGAAATTCCGTTCCGAAAATCACCAAATTACCAGAAAAAGGTACATAAATGAAGCGCATCATTGAACCCATATTGGACAGCTCCCCTGGCTGGTGATGCGGTGTTGTCACACATACCCACCAACCTGCTTAGGTAGTGGCAACAGCAGGGAATGGGAAATGTTGCGCGTCCCATTCATTATTCACTTGATCACCCTGCTGTTAGCAATAACTCTTTGTGTGTATTTACCTATTTGTATTTACCTATTTGTAGTATACAGGAATTGAGCTAAGCTCGTGTTGTCCCGTCTCCATATCTACATTCATCTAATCTAGTTTTAAATACATGAATGTTTTTCGCCTGCACCACCTCTTCGTCTAAGTCATTCCAAATACTTATGCTTCTATTCGGGAAACTGAACTTTTTGAGATCATTAAGACATCTACTTTTCCTCAACTTGAAGCCATGACCTCTTGTTCTTCCATCATCCAACACAAAAAGATCCTCTCTATCCACCCTTTCCAATTCTCTTACATTTCTAAATATCGTGATCAAGTCACCTCTTTCCCTTCTCTCGCGCAATGTTGGTAACTTCAGTTTTTCCAATATCTCCTCGTAGGTGAGTTCCCTTAAACATGGTGTCATCTTCGTTGCCATCCGTTGGACCCTTTCTAGTTTATCAATATGCTTCTTCAAATGAGGTGACCATACCACCGCCGCATACTCTAGTCTTGGTCTTATCATGGTCACTATCAACTCCCTCAACATTTCCTCATCCATATAATTAAAAGCCACTCTCATGTTGGTCAGTAATCCATAAGTTCCCCCAATAATTTTGTTTATATGCTTTTCTGGTGACAAGTCATCCCGAATAATCACTCCCAAATCTTTCTCATCCTTTCTTTTACTAATCATCTCATTGCCCATTTTATATGTCCAGTGTGGTCTTCTTTCACTTATACCCATTTCTAATACATGACACTTCTTGGCATTAAAGTCCATTTTCCAAGTCTGGCTCCAGCTGTGTATTTTGTCCAAGTCCTCTTGCAGTTCTTTACAACTATCAATACATTTAATATGTTTCATAATTTTAGCATCATCTGCAAACATACTCATGTAACTATTCACACCCTCTGGCAAATCATTTACATATATCAGAAACATTACTGGGGCCAAGACAGAGCCCTGGGGTACTCCACTAGTCACATTTCTCCATTGTGATACCTTGTCTCTTATTACTGTTCTCATCTGCCTTCCTATCAAATAATCTCCCATCCACTTTAATAGTTTCCCATGCACCCCTCCAAATGTCCTCAACTTCCACAGTAGTCTCTTATAGGGTACCCTGTCAAGTGCTTTCTTAAGATCCAGATAGACACAGTCTGCCCATCCCTCTCTCTCCTGTATGACATCTGTTACCCTACTGTAGAAACTTAGTAGGTTAGTAATACATGATCTTCCTTCCCTAAAACCAAACTGTCTTGGTGTTATCACTTCATTTTCTTCTAAATACTTTATCCATCTTTTTCTAATAACTTTCTCACAGATTTTACAAACAATAGTAGTAAGTGACACAGGTTTATAATTAAGTGGATCCTCCCTATCTCCTCCCTTAAAGATTGGCACAATACTTGCTCTTTTCCAATCTTTAGGTAACTGTCCCTTTTCAAGCGAGGTTTTGATAATGACATAAACTGGCCACACTAACTGGTCGGCACATTCCTTCAGGATCCATCCAGCCACACCATCTGGTCCCATTGCTTTTCTCACATCCAAATCCTTCATCAGCTGTAGCACCTCATCCATGTCAACTGTAATTTCGGTCATTCTCGTCAGCCTGGGTTCCATTTCAGGCTCCCTAAATTCGTCTTCCAATACATAAACTGACTGTAGCTTGTTGTTCATTATTTCACACAAGTCTTCCTCTCTTTCGTATGTTTCATCTCCATCCCTAAGTCGTATTATACTGTCCTTAACTTTCATTTTGCCATTTACAAACCTATAAAATAGTTTTGGCTCTTTTTTACAGTTAGATACAATATCTTTTTCGTATTTCCTTTCCTCTTCTCTCCGTATCCTTACATATTCATTTCTAACCTGCTTGTACTCCTCCCAGGCCCTTTCAGTATACCTTCTTCTCACTTTCTTCCATGCTTTTTTTCTTGCCTCTTGTGCCATCCTACATCTGTTGTTAAACCATTCTTTCTTCCTTTCCATAGCTGCAGAAAATTTTGGGACATACTTAGTAACTCCTGTTTTATATACTTCTATCAAAAACTCATATTTCTCATCAACATTTGTGATCATATTCATTTTACTCCATTCTACATTTTGGAAAAAGTTTCTCAGGGAAGCAAAGTCTGCCTTCCCATAATTGTATCTATTTTCTCTGTGTTTTTCATCTCTTTCTCCTTCCCTCACTCCTACCACATCCATCTCAATTACCAGATGATCACTTTTGCCAAAGGGGCAATGGTAGGTTATGTTCCTCACATCATTTCGGTCCTTTGTGAATAATAGGTCAAGCCTGGATGGTTCATCAACACCCCTAATTCTTGTGTTTTCTTTGATCAACTGGGTTAACATGTTTTCCATCATCAATTCCATTAATTTATTTCCCCATGATTCTTCATTGTTCCCAGCATCCATACTTTCCCAATCAACTTCTCTACAGTTAAAATCTCCCATTAATATTATTCTATTTCTTCGTTCAATTAACATTTCTAGCCTAATAATGGATTCACTTATTAACTGTTCGTAATCTTCCTTTGTCCATGCCCTAGTTTTGGGGGGCACATAAAAAACTATTACATCCGTTTTTTCTCCATAATTGTCCTCTATTTCAACTCCCAAAAGTTCAGCCTTAGTATTTTCAATTTCTATATTCTTTACTCTTAGGTCATTATGGGTTAATATCACTATTCCTCCCCCAAATTTGCCTTCTCTGTCCTTCCTCCAAATCTTATAATTATTCCAGCCAAATAATTTTATATTGACATCTCGGGGCAATTTAGTCTCTACTAGGCAAACAATTTCAGGTTTATTTTCATTTAAGTAGTCTCCAGTTTCCCCTTTCTTAGATATTAATCCATCTACATTACTATACATGATGCTCAGATTTGCTGCACTGTTGTTATCTTTACTCGTTCTTCTCTTTTTCATATTCATATCCATCCCCTTTGTTTCCTTCACGTCTAGTTCTTCACATACCACTTCCTTGCCTTCATATCCATCACTCTCCAAAAAAAAGTTTTACGTTCTTCCTCTGTCCTCCTGTCATTTTTTTCCTTTACTTGGTCCTTCAAAGATTTTAAGACTTCTCTTTCTTCTTCATTCAAGTCTTTTCTTACTATAATATTTTCCATTCCTGCCTCTTTACTTAGTTTCCAGGTCACCTTAAGTATGTCATTTACAACACTTTCTGAAGACATCTTAACTCTCATTGGTCTTGCTTCCCCTTTCTTATATGGCCCTATCCTCCTTACTTCCTCAATTTCTTTTTCCCACTTGTTTCCTTCGGGATCGATCTTGTCCAATATTTGCCTCACCTGATTTGAGTCTCTCTCGAGTCTCACAGACCTAACTTTTTCTTCTTCCTCCCTGTTTCCAAATATTATCACACATCTGTTCCTTTCTACTGTTTCTCTCACTATTTTCTCTTTGTTCTTCAATATTTTCACTACATTTTCTTCCATTTTTTTCTTGTTCATTTCCCTTTCTTCCTGAATAATTTCCCTTAAACTGACTACTTCTTTCTGTTCTTCTTCCACATGTGCCCATTTTGCCTTTTGCTCTTCTAACACACTACTTACCTTCTCTGTTTGGTTACTGCTTTCTTCTAGTTTTCTCCGTAATTCAATATTTTCTCGTTTTAAATTCTGGATCTCCTGGTTCGCTGTCTCATTGGCCTGTATCAAACTCTGTATAGTATTTTCGGTCTTTTCAGGCATGTCTCTTGATACTAGATCCTCCACTTTCTTTTCTAGACCACTAATTCTCATAATCAATGTTTTAACCAGGGCCATTACATTTGTTTCACTGTCAAATCCTGGGAATTCCGGTTCTCGAGTGTTTACATGGTCGGCCATCTTTAAGGTCGGTTACAGTACTAAACTGAACAGCTGTTCCCAAAATTCCTATAAAAACATTCATGTATACTTAATGACATCTGTTCTTTACATTTTTGATAGACTATAATAACTTGCAATACTTAAAATTATTAACAAGACTGGAGACAGGACAATTCCTGAAAACTACTTAGGGTTTGTTGAGGCGGTTTGAAACACATCTTCTCGCTGAGGCTGCCACTCCGTGTGTGTGTGTGCATGTGCACCTTCGCCTGGATACATCCGCCTTGCTTTTTTTTTTTTTTTAGTGAACCAAAGCTTTTATGAACCATGCCTAAGGTTCAGGAAAAGAAGGGGAGGGTGAGGATTTCTCTTGGCCAGAAATTGGAAATAATTGAGAAACTGAAGTGCAGAGTAAGCTCAGGGGCAGTGATGAAGGAGTATGGGGTAAAGAAAATCCAAGTGTATGACCTATGCAAACACAAAGACAAAATCAAGAAATTGAAATTGCAACCAGAGGTGGGTGCTGGTGTTAGTGGAAAACCTAAAACGTTGGAAAGGTGGTCTCTGAAAAAAATGAAGTTTGAAAAATTAGATGAAGTGGTGTACAGCTAGTACAAGCAGGAAAGAGCCCAGGGCTTGCCTCTGTGAGGGGCTGAGATAAGGAGTGCTGCACTGAGGTTTGCTGAGAAACTCGGAATCGAAGACTTCGTGGCTAGCGATAGGTGGATAACAAGATTTTGTAGGCAGTATAATATTACACCCAGAATAATTGTGAGTGAGAATTGCAGTGCAGACTTTGAAAGTGCTCAGCCTTTTGTTGAGGAACTAAAGAAGATCAGTAGAGAAACAAGGACTGGCAGATTTATAATGCTGATGAAACTGGGCTTTTTTGGAAATCCCTGTTTAACACCACACATACCAAGAAAAGCCAGTCCAGTGTGCCAGGCTGCAAGCAGAGCATATCATGGGTGTCTGTGCTGTTGTGCGCAAATTCTGATGCATCAGCACCAACTGAGGCCAGTGGTGGTGGGCAATGCGAAGCAACCACATGCAATGAGGCCCAACATGAACAGTTTGCCAGTGGACTATGACAGCAATACCAAGGCTTGGTTCACCGGCAGGATAACCAAGTCTTGGTTTTTTTTACTGCTTTGTACCCTCAGTCAAGGGGTACCAGATGAGGGAGCACAATGTGCGACCAGGTAAGGTTAGAGCTTTGTTGCTGCTGGACCAGGTGCCAGCCCATCCCTCAGAGGAAGTACTGACCACCCATGATGTGAAAATCAAGGCCATATTCCTTCCTGCCAACCTAACTTCCATCCTGCAGCCCATGGACCAGGGGATCATCAACACCTTCAAGCGGCATTACAGGAGGCTGATGCTGGACGACATTCTGGTGGTAGAGATGGATGCAGAAGAAGGACAGGACACCAGAGGGAAGCAGTGTTGAGGCATGGAAGAAATATAACAGGCATGCCAATGTGCTGAACATCAGGAAGGCATGGGACCTTGTGGCCAACAGGACACCTGTTCGTGGGTGGAATGTGATGTTTGGACAGAGGGACCACATGCAGCAGCAGCAACAGGAGGAAGCAGCAGATTTTGAGAGCTTCACTGTAGAGGAGTGCAGGGAGGCCTTTCATCAAGCAATTGAGGCTGAAGTGGGCATGGAGGACATCCATGAATGGATGGATATGGATGCTGGTGACCCTGGCTACCACATCCAGTCCGAGGAGGAAATTGTAGCAGATGTAACTGCAGAGGAGGCACTGGCTGAGGAGGTAGTGAGGAGTCTACTAGCAAGGTCAGACTATCCCAAGCCAGTGATAATGTTGACACACTTCTGGATTTCCTCATCGACAGTAATCATGAGGATCTCCAAGTGTTTTACCCTCATGTGAGGGAAATGAGGACCAGAATTAGGAAGATCCAGAGGGAGATGTATGCCCCAAAGCAGACCAAGATTGGCGACTTCTTCAAGCACGTAAACCTAAGGAGAGGAAGGACAGTTGCATATCAGACATTTCCATGCCATCCACCTCTAGCCTTTTCTCAACTGAATCTAATGTCTGTCTGCCCTCAACCTCTGCCCAAGGGATACCTACACCATCACCAGCACCATCCCTGATGCTCCCCAGCCCCTCTTTCACCCCAGTACCACCTGTATTGCTGATGGAGGGTGGCTCTGACAGTGACTAAACCACCTCCAGGCCTGACACAGGTTTGGGGGGGCCATTATGGCTACCTGTGTAGGCATATTGCTGCAACAAGTGCAGGACTGATACTTTTGGAGGTAAACCTTGCTGTATTTTACTCTCTCGATTTACTATACTACCATACTGTATTTGGTACACTGCTGTCCTCACCTTATTCTTTATGTATGCATATTTTATTACTAAGTAAGTACTGTATGCATCACTGTTAACATGTACACGATACTGTAATGCATTTAAGTGTGGGTATTAATTGTGGGTTCAGACTGCTGTGTGTAGCATTGAGAGTTAGCATAGTTTGCTAGGTTTGGGTGTGCATTGTCAGGAACTCATCCTTACTGTTGGCTTCAGGGATTGAGCGGAAAGTTTCTCAGAAAATATCAGAAAAATATCTTTCTTCTGAAGCCTTGGTTACAGAACTCGATTTTGCAGAAAATTCGAGAAAACGAAATAGGGTTTGGCTGATTTAGTTTGTTAAATCGAGCATCTACTGTATTAAGATTTCATTTAAGTGCACTTCAATTTTCAGTGAAAACTTTAATTTCAGAATGTTGATACCAGTAGTCACATTGTACTAAGAGTATGTAATTTCTTTGTAAAACTGTGTCCAGTATCATGGTGGTACTTAATCTTTACTACTGTTAATTTTAGGGCATGGATCCAAATGTGAGGTGTGTGGGCTGTGGCTGTCATCACATACAGTACGGAGGAGACACATCTTGGCTCGTCATGTCAAGGAGCGCAGTAACACCTGTGACGTATGTGGCAAGGCATTTGTTTTTAAATTGTGAGTATTTAAATATCTGATGTTATTTTAATTGAGTTCTCCCAATACCACAGAAGCAGGTTTTCCCTGAAATTTCCTTGCACATATTGGTAGTAACTCCGAGTACACAGATCGCTTATAACGTAGATGTGCTTGGCAGTTTTCATACTTCACAGTGATTTGGTGTCAGATAGGGACATCACAACTACATCTCTGTCTGTAACCAGATGCCATAAACCCGGAGGGGATGGCCATGAACAAATCACCTTCACTTTTCTGTCTTTTGTCATCAGGCAATCTCTCTTTATCTCATATAACTCATATTTCAAATAGCTTCTGCACCTCCCTATCCCTTCCTTTGACCTCATACACAGTCTTTATCTCCCCCTGTCTCCTTATTTACATACATTCCTAGTCCATCTCTCACTCTTCATTCACTCCACATGAGCAAGTAATTCTCGGACAGCAAGGAATTTGAAGAGCATAGTGATCATTTCGTTTCGTTTCGTTTCGTTTTTGAAGGCTCCAACATGCTTGCATGCGACAGCCTTGGTCACCTAATAGCGACCCTCGACGCTGCTCGATCCCTGGCAGCCTCCCTGTTCAGTCCCTTAACCCTTAAGTCACACTTAATGACCTCGTCCCATGTCTTTCTCGGTCTACCCCTCCCAACCCCTCCCCCAGTATTAACACCTCTCACCCTCTGTACCCAATTATCATCCCCCATCCTCTCCACATGTCCAAACCACCTCAGCCTACCTCTCCTCATCACAACACCAATACACTCCAGTCCCATCCTACCTCTCAACTCTTCCATCGTAAACCCAGCCCTCCCAGGCCTTGCACGCAGGGACGCACTGCACATCCACCTAATCATCGTCATTTCTGTACGTTTAAACCTGCAAATATCCTCTTCCTTTACTGCCCAGGTCTCACTACCAAACAGCATCACACTCCTAACACATGCTGCATACAAATACCCCTTAGCACGTAAGGAGAGTCCTCTCAATGTCAGGAGAGGCAACAGCTCCCTGAACTTCTTCCAACCACTTCTCAC
>JAGKTI010041035.1:0-10311 GCA_018397915.1 Birgus latro
GCATGTGGTGTAGTGCATAGGATAGTTAGAGGAAATGTTTGGGAGAGTATGCTGGTCTACTCTCCATGTTACTGTCACACTGAAAAGGTCAGCAAAGGAGGATGATTAGGTAGCTAGTGAAAGGAGCTCCAGCTCCCCCTATCACCAGCATTCCATTCCCCTCGGGAGTACTACCCTGTTCGGCCCGTGCTACAGCCTCCTCCTACAAGTTAGTTGTTTTTACGGGGTGGGGCACTAACCCACCACCAACCCTTTTAGTCGCCTCTTACGACAAGCAGGGATACTGGGGGAGAATTCTTGGAACCCCTACCCCCAGGGCAATATAAATATTAAACAACCATGGCAACATCACACATCCCTGCTGCAGCCCCACTCTCATGGGAAACCAATCACTCACAGTATTTCCCACTCTTACACATGCTCTACTATTTACATAAAAAATTTTTTCACTCCTTTTAGCAACCTACCATCAAGTCCATACAATCTTAATACAATCCACAAAGCCTCCCTATCAATTCTATCATACAATTTCTCTAAATCCATGTACGCCCAAAACACATCCTTACCTTTCACTAAATACTTTTCACACACCTGGCTCACAGCAAACACCTGGTCCATGCATCCCCTCCTTCTCCTGAAGCCACCCTGCTCATCACCAATCACTCCCTCTGTACTCTCTGTAACTCTTTTAATTAACACTCTGCCATACACCTTACTTACAACACTCAATGGACTTATACCCCTAAAACTGGTACATTCATACTTATCACCCTTATCTTTGTACAACGGGACCACACAAGCGTCTGCCCAGTAAACTGGCACCATATCTCTCACAAAACACGCATTCAACAACCTTACTAACCACTCAACAATAACTGCTCCACCACCTTTCAGGCATTCCACAGCACATCCATCCATACCTGCAGCTTTCCCTGTTTTCATCCCCTTTACTGCCTCCTGCACTTCCTCCATCGTGATCAAAGAATCATTCAACTCTCCCAACACATTTATTCCTTGCACCCTTCCATCTGCCACAATCTCAGCCTCCCTTTCCTCCTCTACATTTAACAATCTTTCAAAATGCTCCACTCATTCCTTCCTTACTGCATCCATCTTAATATCCTTCCATACTCTGCTTTTCCTCACTCTTCCTTTCCAGACTCTCCCTTTCGCACCCTTTTCACCTCCTTCCAAAACATTTTCTTATTCTCTTGAAAATTCTCAGTCAACTGCCTACCCCACCTCTCATCTGTTGCCACTTTAGCATCATGCACAGCCCATCTCACCCCATTCCACTTTTCCTTATATCTCTCATATGACACCTCATCCTTCCTCTGCAGCCACGCTTCATATGCACGTCTCTTCTCAGCCATAGCCATACTTACTTCCTCACACCACCATTCACTTCCCTTTCTAACACCACCAAGCACTCATCTTACACCACACACCTCTTCCGCATGCCCCACCTCAGCACTCTTAAACTACTATTCCTCCTCCACACTGCCATTCTTCTGATCTTTCACTGCATTCCACTCATCTTTCAATTTCTCCTGATACACTATATTTTCTCTTTTATCCATCTCACTTTCAAAACCTCCCTGCCACACCTATCTCTCCTAGCTCTCACCCATCTCTTACCTACTCTCAACTTTCCCTCCACCAGGTCGTGGTCAGACATACCTCCACCCTCCCCTCTCAAAAATCTCACATCCAACAATCTTTCTATTACATTCCTGAACACAACCACATAGTCCATCAATGTTCTATCAACAACCCTTCCACCCTCCTGCCTCACTCATGTATACTTATAAATATCTTTCTTCTCATACAAGGTATTTCCAATCACCATCTCTTGCTCAACACACATCCCTATCATTCGTTCCCCATTTTCATTTCTTCCAGGCACACCGTGCATACCAACAACACCTTCAACTGCTACATTTCCCACTCTAGCATTCAGAACTCCCATTATTACCACATTCACATTCGCTCCAAAACTCTGCAGACACTCATCAACATCATTCCAGAAACACCTCTTCTCTTCTGCATCCCTTTCGCTACCAGGTCCATGTGCACTCACAAATATCCACAACTCACATTATATACAGTATATCACTTTCACCCACATCAGTCTCGATGACACCTCCTTCCATTCAGTCACACTCTGCTGCACTTCCGGACTCACTAACAAGGCCACACCTTCTCTCGCCCTTCCTTTATCAACAGCTGACAATCTTCCATTCACACTTTCAAATCTAGATGCACCTTTCCCTTCCATCTTTGTTTCACTCAAAGCTAACACAACCAACTTTCTTCTCAACATTCACCCAATCTCATCCCTTTAAGCTTTAACCCGCCACATCACAGCAGATTTTTCAACAATGACTCCTCCAATTTCCAGCAGATTTTTTTTTTTTTGGGGGGGGGGTACTAAAACCTCTGCTTTTTATGAGAAACATTGAAAATTCAGAGAGAAAGTGCTCACCTGAGCTTAGAAGTGGGCTACACAGTCGACCCTTTAAACAACTGGTACCGTGTTCTCTGGAGCCACGCTGTGGCTGTCACATTTTCTAACAGTAACTATTGCAAACCACTCAGAATAGGTATATATTTGTTCATTTGGTACAAATTTATGTGTACAGTAAGACCTCACTTTAATGCACGAATTGAGGCCCAAACCATTCTGAAAAATGCGAAATTCAGATAAAAGCGACATCTGGACTTCCCCCTGCTAATCCGGACTTTTTCCGATCTATCAGACAATAGTCCGGATCTCATGAACGGTTTTAAACTGTTTTTACTACAATTGTGGTACTGTGCTGTATTATAACTTCAATACATTAATCAAATGGTATAATACTATATATAGTATATAATAATAATGTACTGTACTGTACTGCCTACCAAATATCACCCACGAAACTTGAAAAATGTGCAAACGATGGACCTCGCAATTGCATAACGTAAAGTACAGTACTGAGACGTCGACAGGACTGAGCATAAAAAAAAAGTTGTAAAGTACCCATACGTTATCGGGACGTGGCGGGTTAATCATACTATATCCACACACATTCATTGACCCAATCTTCAGGGTATGGGGATAACTCAATCCCCTATCCCTTATAGAAATTCTAATGGAGTATAAAGTGAATTCACACAGGCTCAACAACTATTTTCAAGATAGTAACATACAAAATAATGGAAAGATTGGAAGAATTGGGCAAAGGTTATCAGGATGAAAGGTCTACGATAATGTGATTATTTTAAGCAGATGATGGTTTATTGCTATCAAACAGTAGCTATAGGGGATGCAGAAAAAGTAATGCTGGAGGTTATAGCTACAGGTTAGTGAAGAGTGTGGGCTAAAAATAAATAGACAGAAGAGCCTATATATCCATCTATTGCCAGATGCCTTAATCTTGTTAGGGGTGGCCACAAACACTGCCTTTATGTTGCCCTCATACACCACTCCACTTCGTGCCTCCATCTCATCCTTACCCAAATACTGATATTTAATATGAAAAATAAACCTCATGAGATTATGGGAATAAGGGTGAGTCAAAAGCCGCGTTTTCGTGAGGCTTTCAGACTTGTCAAGACTAGTCTCAAGGCTGTTCTGGCGAGACAGTTTCAGAAAAATCAGACCAGTCAAGACTGGTCTGAAGCAGCCCTGCCCCAGAGCCTGGACTGGGTTTACCCGGTCTGTGCACAAAGGATGCGCGGTAGCAGTGAGCAACAAGGACAGGGAGGAGCATCTCGTGTCCAGGGTTAACAGATGATACAACAAAGATGGCTGACAGAAATGAAAGTTTAATATTTTTTCAAAAACAGAATTTCGCACATATAGCCTAATGGTCAACAGTGACCTAGGACGGTGATATAAATGTAGGTGCTACTGGAAATGAATACTTGTTTAAACCTGAATTGAAAAAAGATGATCAGCTGTGGCTGAAGTAGGAAGATAATGATGCCAGGAAAGAAATTCAAATTCCGTGAGTCTCAGTGGATTATTATAATAACAAAACTATTTTCCAGTAATAATTCCCTAAGGACGCGTATTTCATCCTTTGTCTCCGGTTATTAGTTCTCTTTTAACTGAAAAGGTCAGCTGAAGATTCATCTCACTTCATGGTGTAATGAGAACTCATTATCATGACTGTAATAGTGACACACTGATAAGCTGTCATATTTTCTTTTATATGACATACAAACAGCTACTGTGTACACTAAAGACGATACAGTAAGACCTCACTATAACGGACTAATTGGGGCCCAAGCCAGTCCGAAATATGCGAAATTCCGATAAAAGCGACATCCAGACTTACCCCTGCTAATCCGGACATTTTCCGATATATCAGACATTAGTCCGGATTGCATCAGTGGTTTTCACCACCATTGCAGTATTGTACTGTGTTATACCTTCACTACATTAATCAAATGGTATAATAATACTGTACTGTGCACTGAAAAACATGTCTTTTACTTGTCTTATTGTGGTGAACAAAGCTGAAGTTGTCAGGCAGTCCGGACTGCTTTCTGGCTTTATCGGACTTTTTCCAATATACTGTATAGGAGTTTCGTCCGGTAGCTCCTCGAGTTCGATAAAAGTGAAGTCCAGTCTACTGAAGTCCATTATATCAAGGTTTTACTGTATTTATAACTAGGCTAACTGATTTATTACTATCTTGTTCTGTTTACATAATCCAGCTGATTCTGTAATGACTCCTCCCACTCCCTCCTCCAGCCAATAGGAGCACATTACGGATGGAACTGGTCTAAAATCCATTCTCGCGAAAGTCAGGTAGATCCAGAAAACTTTGACTGGTCTTGACTGGTCTAAAAAGGCCTCACAAAAATGCAGCTAGAGTAAACTAACGTATTTTGGGATAACCATAAATGATAGAAAGGATTGTTTTAACGTGCATATGGAAGAGATGATAAAGAAGGCAAGAAAGCTGGTAAATATAGCCTATTTAGTTATAGCCCAAAGTTGTTCAAAAATGTTAATAGGAAAGACATACTGGAAAAACATAGCTCTGTCATCAATATTATATAGAGTGAATCTGATTAGGCTGACAAAGCAAGAAACTGATAAACTACAAAGAAAATACAGAATACTGATAAACTACTAAGAAAATACAGAATACTGATAAACTACAAAGAAAATACAGAATATGGCAAATATAGACAAATTTTGGGGGGCCAGGGATATGTAGCTACAGGGAGTTGCACTGAGAGGGGAAATGGGAGTAACAATTATGAGGGCAAAAATAATGGAAGGGCAGTGGAAATAGGCCAAATAATAAGTGGTGAGAGTAATGACTTGAGGAGTATAACAGATGAAATGAGAACAGAGGAAGAGAATGTAGTTGAATCTTATCAAAGATCAGGAAGGGGCAGGAATTGAGAGTGGAATTATAGGTAGTGTAACTTGTGAAGAAATGAAAAAGAGAATGAGAGAATGGGACACAGAAGTGTGGAAACAGGAAATAAGTGAAAAAACATGTCTGAGAATATACCAAGAATGGAGAAAGGAGACTGGGAGACAAGAAAGGTTGTATGATAACAGAAGAGCTTGAGTAATACTGTTTAAGTATAGGGCAAACAATCTAAGTTTGAAGGGAAGGAATAGGTTTAAAAATGAAAAGACAAACTGTGATATGTGTAAAGAAAAAAGAGAAGATCTGAAGCACTTCATTATGTGGTGTCCAGCGTATGCAATAGAAAGACAGAAATGTGCAAGACTTCAACAACCTTATGAAGAAGAAGAGAAACAAGTTATAAGGAAATTTTTATTCAGTAAATACAGTACAGAGAAGACAAAAACAACACAATTTTTGGAAAGTAAGGGAAAGAAGGGTCCAGCAACATTCGTTTCATTTTTGAAGGCTCCAACATGCTTGCATGCATCGGCCTTGGTCACCTAATGGTGGCTCTCCATGCTGCTCGATCTTTGGCAGCCTCTCTGTTCAGTCCCTTAACCCTTAAGTCACACTTGATGACCTCGTCCCATGTCTTTCTCGGTCTACCCCTCCCCCAATATTAACTTTTCTCATCCTCTGTACCCAATTATCATCCCCCATCCTCTCCACATGTCCATACCACCTCAGCCTACCTTTCCTCATCACAACACCAATACACTCCAGTCCCATCCTACCTCTCAACTCTTCCATCGTAAACCCAGCCCCCCCAGGCCTTGCACGCAGGGACGCACTGCACATCCACCTAATCATTGTCATTTCTGTACGTTTAAACCTGCGAATATCCTCTTCCTTTACTGCCCAGGTCTCACTACCATACAGCATCACACTCCTAACACATGCTGCATACAAAGACCCCTAAGCACGTAAGGAGAGTCCTCTCAATGTCAGGAGAGGCAACAGCTCCCTGAACCTCTTCTAACCACTTCTCACCCTAGCAACCAAGCTAACTCCAGCCCCACCTCCGGCACATAACATGTCTCCCAAATAACAAAACTCCACACACTCAAGAGACTCACCAGCAAGTTCAACCCTCTCACGCCTAACAATCTCCACTTGCTCTCCCCGACACGCCGCACACATGAAATCAGCATTATCTCGCAGTCTACCTCTAATACCACTACATCTCTTGTGCACCATTATCACAAACACTACACAAGATGGAAATACTTCCCACACCCTTTTGGCAAACTGTACATGGCCACTCTCCCTCTCCTCTGATTGTACCGCCACCAACCCTAGTCATCACTTTTGTTTTATCTGCATTTACCCTTAAGCCCTTGTGCCCCATACCATCTCTTCACTTCTTAAATCTTTCCTCCGCCTCCTTTTCATTCTCTGAAATCAACACCAAATCATCAGCATACAACATCTCCCATGGGAGTCCATCTCTGAAGTCACGTGAGAGGGCTTCAAGCACCACGATAAACAACAAGGGACTCAAAACTGACCCCTGATGCGCACCAACATTCACGGAAAACTCATCACTCAAAACTCCATTCACTCTTATCTGGGTGTGAGCACCCACGTACATGGCCATAACCACCCTAACCAGCCACTCTTCCAACCCTAGCTTTCTCATTGCCCACTTCACCACCTCTCTAGGGACTCTGTCAAAGGCCTTTTCCAAATCAACAAAAACAAAATACAATTCCCTTTTCTTTCCAATATATTTCTCCTGAAGCTGTCGAACAATGAATATGGCATCAGTGGTCCCCCTGCCCGGCATAAACCCAAACTGCATCTCATCGACATTCACTCTTTCTCTAATCATACCTTCGAGAACTCTCTCCCAGTACTTTCATTATCTGATCTAAGACCTTTATACATCTGTAATTTCCCCTTTCCAGGGCATCACTGTCACGAATTTTCTACATCGTAACATCATGTTAAGTAAATCGTGACATCGAGTGATTTTGCGGGAGGAACAAATTATTATGAAATGTACGATGTTTCGCTCATTCTCTCAAACCGTCCGCTCGCGTGCTTGTATTCGCTCAAGTTGTCAAAACTTTCATCATTCTTCCGCGAGTAATTGTTTTTGTGTGCGGGTGGTGCGTTGCTCTGAGCGATAATTTTTGAATTATCGGTCCCGCTCTGAGCCGTTATACGCCGCCCGCGCCCCTTCCCACGCTCCTCGCGCTGTGGATTCAAATCAGAGCTCATTCTGTCTGTCGACACGGCGTGTCACGGTACGCCTCTAAAGGCTTGAGTGATTTCTTAGCGATTTCAGATCTCAGCTTGTGTTGGTATGTGTCCCGTAGCTCCCACCCCCTTGGTGATCGTCGCAGCAGGTTGGTCTCATCCACACCGATCAGTATTTTCTTGTTTTCCTAGGCTTAAGCTTTTGAGATATTTAGCTGTTTGTCTGAGTGAGTGAGTGCATTCCCCTTCCTTTGATTTGAATTGGAGTCATGTAACGTAAATTTATTTGCCTGTATTCAATAAATTTACAGTTCGTTTTTTGAGCTTTGTTAAATGTAACAGTCGTGTTTAATTTTCCCACTTATTTAATATAATTTTGCTACTCCACGTTAGCACAACTCTTTGTATTAAATCACGACTGGTACTTAGGCCAGCTTTTGGCATTAATCCTTAAATCCGTTGTGCTAGCTAGGAGTTTGGCTCAGCCAAGATCCTGTTTATCTTTATTATTATCATTTTTTGAATGTTAAGGGGAGAAACTAACTTTCTTAGAGGCCAACGGTACAATATTACAGCCTAATTGAGCGTCTAGTCTCTGCTGTGTACCGTTGAGAAAGTCTATAAATTCTCAACTCTAGAGAATTGGCGAAGTAAGCCAGCATAAGTGAAATCGCTACTTGATTTCACGAGTCTATTCTCTCGTAGTAAATGACTCGATAGACATTCTTAGCACACATAGCTATATATTGTATACTCGAATTATACAATATCACATTAATCTTTTGAATTATACACGTATCCTTTTGAAATACCTAAATTTCCCCTGACATCTGGCGACCTCGCCAGGATGAGATATTACATTATATTTTCAAATACCTAAATTTCCCCTGACATCTGGCGACCTCATTCCAGGATAAGCTCCTAGCTTGGAATTATTTTTACCGAATCACTTACTCACTCTTACTTATCAGTCTCAGTTGTCACTCAGTCTCAAAACTAAGCACGTTGGAGACTGCTTCATTCGTGCAAGAAGCTAAGGACATGGGGCTTACTAACCCCCAGGAAATTCGAGATTATGTCCTATTGCGCTTCAATTACGAGCAGCAACGTGAAAATGCCGCCCGTGAAGAGCGAAAAATTGAGCGCGAGGAACATCAAAAGCAGTGTGAGTACGAAGAACGTCAGAAAGAGAAGGAGCGGGAGAAGCGCGAGTGCGAGGAACGAGAGAGAGAACGTGAACACGAGCGCCAAGCACGTGAACACGAGCTGGAAGTCCTAAAGCTAAAGCGAGACTCCTTGGCTTCAGGCACACCAGGTGTAGCTAATCCAAGCTCCTCTACTGCTCTCTCAGCACCTTTTCTAGCAACTCCACGTCTCAAGCTTCCCTCTTACAAGGAAGGCGAGCGAATCGAGCCATTTATAGCTCGTTTCGAAGACATGGCAAACCTGTACAATCTGGATGAGGCAGCTAAGCAGCTTCAGTTCCTTAGCCTGTTTGAGGGCCCTGCCCTCGACATTCTCCACAGAATTCGCAGAGATAATCTCACATATGAGATGATGAAGACCGCACTCATCAAAGCGTACGGTCTTACGGTTGATCATGCTAGAAGTCAGTTCATGAAGGCGCGTCTCCAGGAAAAGGAGACAGCTGTTCAGTTCCTTGACCGTCTCACGGCATATTTAGGCGAATGGATGGAGAAGGACGAGACTCTCAGCACACGAGAGGGAATGATCGACCTCGTGCTGCGCACACAGCTGGAAAAGTCGTGGCCTGCTGAGCTTATAGCCCAGCTCAAGATGTCCAAAGTGAAGGACGCATCACAAATGGTAGAGAAGGCTGATGCTTTCTTTACTGCGTACGGGTACCAAACTCGTAGGCAACAGCCATGGAATAAGAAAGATACTGCTAAGTCTGGGAAGCAATCTCAGACTGAACCCCAGCATCAAGGCCGTTCTCAAAATAATGGTCATGGTCCAAACAAACCGCAGAAGGACCAGGGGCAGAATACACAGAAACCTGACTGGAAGAGGTACACGCAGTACCCTAACCAGCAGAAGTATCCCAACCAGCATCAGTACCCTAAACAACAGCAGTATCAGCCATGCAATCGCCAACCGGGGCAAACCTTTTCGACACCAGCCCCAGTGTATCGGAGGCAGGAGGCGAACGCAGCCTTCATTCCTCAACAGGCGCACGATGGTGCCGTCCCCACCAGCACAGCTCCTCCTTCACAGTTCACTAGTCCCCCTCAGATGGTGAACTCTCCTCCACAGGCCATCAGTGCTCCTGCTCCCCAGATGGTGAGTACAACTCCTCATGCATCTAGTTCGGGTACGATCCCTAAGGCAAATACTCCTGTCAGATTTGAAGAGATGTGTGCCATGCAGCCTTATCAATGGCTGGCCGCTTCCTCCACAGGCCCTCCCACAGGTAACAGTGCCTTCCTTGTTCAGCCAGGGTTTGTGGGAGGTGTTTCTGTCACTGTACTGAGAGACAATGGGTCCTTAGGTTGTACTGTCAGGCAGAGTCTTGTTCGTCCTGAAGAGTATACAGGCAGACAGATCCAAGCTCAGCTTATTGATGGATCAGTGAGATTGTTCCCTGAGGCATGTATCCAGGTAGCATCTCCCTTTTACACAGGTTCAACAGTTGCAGCTGTCATGCAAGAACCTATGTTTGACCTCA
>JAGKTI010041036.1:0-10311 GCA_018397915.1 Birgus latro
GGGGAAGTGCGAAAGGCACCAGTGCAGATTCTCATTGCTGAGTTATGAACAGGGTCTAGAAGCTTGAGGGTAGACTTGGCCGCCGAGGAATATATCTGACAACCATACTACAATTTGGAGCGACACAGGGCTGCATATAGTCGGAGAAGTGTAGGTCTATCAGCACCCCAAAATTTCCCACTAAGAACCTTAAGGATATCAAGAGACCGCATGACATTGGCCTTTAGCTGTAAAGTATGATCCTTCCAAGTAAGTCTACTGTCAAGAGTAAGCCCAAGAAATGCACCTTGTCTTCATAGGGCAATATGTGTTCTCCCAGGAAGAGGTGAGGAACTACGATCGAATTCCTCCTCGAAAACTTGATAGCCACGGTTTTTGAAGGAGAGAAGCGAAAACCCCTCTCCTTCGCCCAAGTTTGTGCTATATTGATAGCATTTTGTAATCGCAGTCTTGCAATATTAGGGTTGGCTGCAGTAAGTATATGGCAAAGTCATCGACAAAGGGTGAACTTTGGATCATAACTTCATGCTCGACTCTTTCAGCTACTCCATTGATAGACATGATGAAACATGTGACACTCAAAACGCTGCCTTGGGGTAGCCCCTCTGGTTGCAAAACTTTAGGAGAAACTGTGCTACCAATTCGAACTCGGATATAACGTGTGTAAAGGAAGCTCTGCAGGAACTGAAACATTGTCCCACACAAACCTCTTGATTGTAAGCTGGACAATACACCCATACGCCATGTTGTATCATACGCCTTTTCCAAGTCAAAGAAAATCCCGAGTGTTTGCTTATTAGCTATAAAACCATTCTGAATATCTGTTGTCAAGCGCAACAAAGGGTCCATAGTGGACCGATTTCTACGGAAACCAAACTGCACGGGGGAAATGTGGCCTCCAGTATCCAGCCACCAAACTAATCTATTGTGGACCATTTTCTCAAATAATTTGCATAAACAGCTGGTAAGCGCTATCGGTCTATAACTCGATGGAAGTGTTGCATCCTTTCCTGGCTTGAGAATGGGGATGATGACTGATGTCCTCCAGCTCTCAGGAAGAATGGCGGAGAACCAAATTTCATTGTAAATTTCCAGCAGAAGCAACAAATACTCATGTGGAATGTGGCGAATCATGTCATAATGTATGCCATCTTCACCGGGGGCAGAAGACCCTGCGGCCCGTAGAGCTTGATTCAATTCCCTGACTATGAAAGGCCTATTATATTCTGCCTGGTCTATCACTGCAGAGCCCAAAGGGGGTACTGATGGGCGCCCTGCTGAACTTGAACTACTGGCAAAATGGCGGACAAAGGAGCTAGACACCTTTTCCGGGACTGAAATCTCAACTCCATCCACCTTCAGACAAGGAGGAGGGTGGGGAGCAAATTTGCCAGACAGCTTTCTCACCTTAGCCCAAACTCTCCCTATGGGTGTTTTAGATGTAACACTTCCTACATATTTATGCCACGAATTACGTTTAGCCCATTTAAAATATTTACGTTTTTTTGCTAGCACTCTACGATTTATTAAATAATTTGTCTGAGAAGCATTGCACTTGTAACGTATATAACAAGACCGTGTGATGCGTCTCAAATTAGCACATGTTTTATCCCACCAAGGGACAACCGGACGATGAAAACTGCCAGAAAATCTGGGGATAAAGACCCAGGCGCACTCTAAGACTTGTGCAACGAAATCATCATACGCTTGGATGTGGCTCACAAAAGAAGAGAAGTCTATGGAACAATCAAAGGCTGCAGAATACATTTCCCAGTCGGCTTTATCTATACACAATTTTGGAGGCATTGATGGAGGTGACCCGGTAAGGGTGTCAATTATGATTGGAAAATGGTCGCTACCATGCGAACATTGTAGCACAGACCAATTGAAAGATAACAGTAAGTCAGAGGAACAAATGCTTAGATCAATAGAAGAGTAGGTATTAGTGTGCAATGTATGGTGTGTAGGCGCACCATCATTGAGTAATGATAGGTTATTTGACAGGAGTAACGCTTCAGCCATAGCACCACGGCCATCCGTGGAATTCCCACCCCACAGAATGTTGTGGACATTGAAATCCCCAAGTAACAAGACAGGAGGTTGCAACATCTCCACCAGCTCCTGGAGATCATCCAGCTGGACCACTTCATCAGGCGGGAGATACAATGAACAAATGGTATACCTTTTGTCCAGCAATACTTGCACTGCACAGGCCTGCAGGCGAGTTGGGAGATTCACTCGTGTATGATAAACACTCTTTTTAACTATAATAGCTGCCCCACCCTTTGCTCGAAGACCTGCAGGTGGCAGTGAGCTGTAGTACACATAGTTGAGTCCTGGGTTGAATGGATGATAACCCATTTTTGTTTCTTGTAGACAAAGGACATCCCAATCAAATGTGTTCTTCAGGATAACAATTCTTCACCATTAGCACGTAAACCCCTACAATTCCAATGAATGATCTTAGGAATTGTGTGGTATACAGGATATGAGCCGTCCCTACCGGGACTCGCCGTGCGAGGATGTCTCAGTATCCATATAAAGCTAGACGGTCACCTTCTGCAGGAAAACGTTTGCGATCCAACCTATTTAAGGAGCCTCCTCGATGATTCTTTTTCACTTCTTGGTGTGTTGTTCCATGACTGCAAGGGCTGTGTTCCCTAGACCGGGAAGGGCACTCCTGGGCGCTATTACCATCACATGCTATGTTAAAGCTCAATTTTGATTTCTTTTGAGTAGGAGAGGCAACTAGCAAAGAATTATTTTTCATAGGGAGACGTTCTACTCCCACTACATTGTTGTCATTAGACTGTGAGCTGATCTTTCTCTTCTTGTCTTTCTCTGCCTCAGAAACTGGTGGTTGTCGGTGGTGTGTGTTACTACCGCCATGTGGCAAAGCACAAGCACCAGATACAGATGACGACAAAGGCTGAGGTTTAGCCGGAGTACTCTTCGGAGATCTGCTATGGTGCGCATTCCGGTGAGAGTCCTTCTGGTCACCAGACCGAGATGGTGACGTAGCTTTTTCCTCTACCTGAGAATCGGTCGTAGCAAGATGGCTGTGCCTATCTGGAGGAGTTTCAGAATTCTCTGCCGCAGAGCCAACCCGTGTTATGATGGGCGCCTGAGTGGCTCTACCCCCTCCCGAGGGGAAGCTGTTTTCTCCATGGTAGAAACTGAGGAAGCATAGGAGTGTCTTCCAGACTTCTGTCTATAGGCTAACTCTCGCCTGGCACTTCCAAAGCTAATATGCTGAGTGTTTGCCAAAGTCACTATATCCTGCTCTAATTTGTAGACATCACATTGACGGGACGATGGGGAATGGGGGCCTTGACAATGAAAAGAATAAGGCCCAGAGTCACATTCCGAGGGGTCATGTGTCTCCAGTGAGGAACAATGACTACAGCGGGCCCCACTCTTACAAAACTTCTTTAGATGTCCATACTCAAAACAATTGTAACACTGCATAGGCTTGTCGTGAAAAGGTTTCACCCTCAGTCATAATGGGCCAATGTCAACATAGTATGGTAAGTGTGATCCAAAGAAAGTAATTATCACTAATTTTTGCTTTAATTTGCGAACAGACGACACACTGTCAGGGCACATACCCATAATCTCTAAGTCAGAAAACTCATGCAAGTCCTCGCAGAAGATTACTCCTTTAGAATAATTAAAGCTCTTGTGAGGCTGCACTGTTGTGAATGGGCAGTCAGATGGGCAAGGCATGTGTTGTAGCATCCTCCCCTGAATATGATTTTTAGCGCGGAGTAAGACCCCCTTGCCATAGCACTTGATATTCTCCCTGGGGATGGAACCCACCTCCTTCCGGAGGTACTGATATGCTCGTATAAAGTTGGAATGATTTTCTTTATAGTAAGCCAAAAACCACACAGGTGTTGGGGAAACCCTTTGTTTGTCCTTCTGTTCTATATGATCAACAAACATTCTCTGACCGCATCAAGGAGGTCTCAACATCAGAGCCTCCCAGAGATAATCTTGGTGCCACAGCCTGTGCAGCTGTTGCCGCAGAAGCCTCGAGGAATGTTCCATAGGAATTATTGTAATTGCCTGTAGCATGTGCGCTGCGCAGCCTTATTCTTACGACCGTCCCAAATTCTTTAAGGATATTATGGATTGAATTAAATGTCAAGGAACTGGGTATGTTCCTCAACACGAGTGTATCCTTGTTTGAGCAGTGCTGGGTTCCGATATTATTCTCCATAGTCTAATAAAAAAACTTCATTCCCCCACCTCTCCACCCACCATGGAGCCCAACAAGGGGAGGTCGTGTACCAGGGACAACGCCACTGGCGACCCCAGAGGTAGCGGGAGAGTATACGCAGGTAACAACCACGGGGCCGGGGCAAGAGTGACCCCAGGACAGTAGGAGCCACCAGGTCCCCCAGTGCCCACTTGACCCTAGCCAACACATGACCAGCCGATTGACCTGGTCGGGCCCAACCAGGCCGCCCGGCTGGCCAGAATAAGGGACCAAAGAGGTGTATTGCTAGCTGCAGGGTGCATCGTGCAGCATCGCTCAACCTCCAGGACTCCCGTCTCCCAGCATTACGGGACGCCACGCACGGCAGACACGTGGGAAGGCAACAGTCCCGCCCTAGTTGGCAAGTGGGCAGGGACTAACATCACCAGCAGGCCTCCTCCGCTAGTGATGTAGGGGGTGCTTGGTCCACGAGGCCGGCAAATGCCGAACCCTACAAAGGTAGGCAAGCCCCCAAAGTAGGTGGCACCGTCAACCACGCTTCAAGCCCCTCCACCACGTCAAGGTGACCCCCTGCAGCGGGGAGGAACGTTGTGGGGTGGATGTGGATGTGGTTGAGCAGATTAGGAGAAATACACTGAGGTGGTTTGGACATGTGGAGAGCAGGGAGAATGAAACTCTGACTAAGAGGGTGTATGCAGGTGGGGTGAAGGGAGGGAGAGGGAGGGGAACGCCGAGAATGAGGTGGAGGGATGGAGTTGAGAGGTATATGAGGGAGGGGGGAGTGAGCTGGAGGGAGGGTAGGCAAATGGTGGGTGACAGAGCGACTTGGAGGCGTTTTGTCTGCGGCCACCCTTTGCGGGATTAGGGCGTCGGGCTATAGATAGATAGATAGATAGATAGATAGATGTATTTAATTTCCTCTGGTTTATGTCCATCGCATATACTATTTTTGTTGTTGTTGTTGTATCCGATGTTTTATATTTGCATGCAAAATTTCTTGAGACACTTTTAAAATGATTGATATGAGTTTGTTTCTTTTCGCCACTCGATAGTGACTTAATACCTTACTGGTTCACTTGATTACTCTGTATGGACCTTGAAATTTCGGGGACAGTTTATTGTCTCTAGTGCGAATGATGACATGATTAGTGTCACTTATGCTGATATTTGATTCCTTTTCCTTCTTATGAAATGATTCCGTCGTTTTTTCCATGGACGTCGTTGTCTCTTTGTGTGTCTCTCTTGAAATCCACGTAAACGAAGTATAGGATAATCTTCGTAATTGTACATAGGCATTTGCTCGCCTTCCAGTATCTCATATGGGAGACGTTTGTCTGTCCCGTAAGAAAATAAAATGAGATGTGTCTCCTATAGACTTGTTAACTACATAATTATTTGGTGCTTCAACTCTCGGAATCCAGTCATCCCAGTTCACATAATTCTCATTGAGAATATGGCAGAGTACATCTAGTATTTTTTTATTCCGTCTCTCTGCCAGTCCATTGGGAGATGCATGATAGGCTAAAACATTAACCTTTTTCAAACTGTACTGTTTACATATTTCTTGTAATATTTCAGAATTAAATACTCCTCTATTGTCAGTTATTAGCACTTTTGGTGTGGTGAACAGATAACATTATCTGTGATTAGCCGCACAACTGTTTCTGCTGTCTTATCCTTAACTGGCACATATCGTGAGAAGTAATCAGTTGTGAGAAGTGATCAGTAGCAACAAAAAAATACTGATTATGATTAATAGCACGGGATATAATCATATGGGTGCTGGTGTTAGTGTAACCTTTGTGCTTTGCACATGATTCACATCTGTCGACCTGATCATGAATGTCGTAACGATGGCCAGTAATATAACATCCGGGCCAGTCTGACTGTTCTATCTTTGCCAGGATGACCTGCATGTGGACTATCGTGCATTATCCTTAATATGTAAGATATCATGGTATTAAGAATGACTAACTGCCTGATATTTCTTCTATGTTTTGGTTGTCGCGGATTTACCCTATGCAAGGTATTGTTTACTACTGTGAATTGTTTAAGTGGTTGATATAACTTGGGAAATGATATATCATTACCTGATTCTAAATAATATATAACTTTAGATCATACTGGGTCATCTCTTTGTGCCTGAGAAATTTCTTCATTGTTTGGGAGTGTTTCCCTTAGACTAACTGTACCGACATTGGTCGTTGTTGGATTTTGTGATAAAGCGTCTGCTCCCATATTTTATGTACAGTACCTTTTCTATAATGAATATTTACATTGTAGTTCTGTGCTGTACATTTCCATCTTGCTCTCCTCCCAGTGCAGTTTTTCCTGAAACTTGCCCAAAAGAGGCTTATGATCAGTCTGGAGGTGAATTTCATGACAGTATGCAGGATCACCATATTTCTGTAGAGTAAATATCACTGCTAGAGCTTTTAAGTCTTTAGTGCAATATTTTTTTTTCTGCTCCTGTTGTTTATCCACTGGCAAATGGAACTGGCTGGAATTGTCCACGTCTATCTTCTTGCATCAGTAGTCTAAAGTTCCCTAGCCTCTGAGTCATGCATCTGCAAAATTATGAATGGTTTATTCAAGTTTGGTTATGCCAAGCAAAGTCCACAAATAAATTTATCATTTAAATCCTTAAATGTTATCTTTTGTTCTCTCCCCACTGAAATATAGTTTGTTTTCAGTAAGTGGAATAATGGCTTAGCTATATTAGAAAATCCTTTTATAAAAGCTCTGTATTATCCTGGTAGTCCTAGAAACTGCCATACGTCTTCCACATTTGTGGGTTGAGGGATATCTCTTACTGCTTTATTTTCTCATCTGAGGTGTGGATACGCTCTGCATCCAGCCTATGGCCAGAGTATTTATTTCTTAAAAGCAAAGTTTACATTTATACAGCCTAATTTTTACTCCAACATTAGCTAACTTGTATAGGAATTTGTCTAATTTCTGTAAATGCTCTTCTGTTTTTTAATGCAATTATAATGTCATCCAGATAAACAAAAATGCCATCACCTAGCATTCAAACACACTATTATCGATGGGAGGTGCCTGAGCTGTGCGAAGCCCCGTGGGCATTCTTTGGTACTGAAAATGACCATTATTTGTGGAAAATGCTGTATATGTGCATAATTACACATCTAACTCTATATGGTAATAGGTACTGAGGAAACAGACTTGAAAATACGTGGTTTTCTGGTCCAGTATTTTGTAAGACATCACTTAACAGTGGCATGGGAAAACGATCAGGAACAGTTTGCTGATTTAGTTTACAATAATCAATGACTGCCTGCATTTCGCTATTTTGTTTAGGTACAATCGCCCAAAGAAGTGATGTCCTTTCGCTCAGGAAGTGGTATCTGGCAACTGTCACGGCCATGTTATATTTTCTATATTGCACACCGGAAAGAGCAGTATTTGGGTAAACAACACCAAAAAGTAATATATTAGTTTTTTTTTTTACCGTGTATATCTCGCATTACGGAAGAGGAAACCACAATACACTAAAGTTGAGGCTTAGCAGTACGAAAGAATGTGAAACGCACTCCCTATCGCTCAACGGTTTCAGGGTTAAAATGCGGAGAAACTCTCGTAATACTTATTTTCCATTCAAAATCAACAATACTGAAGGAAATGTGTCCCATAAAATAAAACCCGCAGATAATCGTAATTTCGAAATCATTAGTGTCATCAAATCAGAAAAATAAACATCTAAAGATATATTATTATTCACATTTAATTCTCTATGCGGGATGATATTCACGCGGGTAAACCCGTAAGTGCTGAAAGCCTGAAAGCAAGATTGATCAACGAGAAACTACAGCCTATTGGTGCAAGCAGATTATTGCTCTTTATTTAGCAAATATTCCAGTAAGACAGATATACTGTCACCTTAAGAGTTAACAGATAGATAAGCGATATAGAGGTAGAACATTGGAAATTTGCTACTGGAGCCCCTCTTAGCACAAGACCAAGACAGACGGATTAATATGTGTGCCCAAGAACAACTACTTACCACTTGTGTTGCTATCAAGAAGCAAATTAATCTGCCGGCATTCAATGACGTTAGTGAAACCAGTGTAATCATAAGTGGAAAACTGGTCATTTTTATTCACACAAAATTCCAGAAAGTTATAAAACATGTAGGGCAGTTGCATGGAAGAACTAAAGAGGGAGAGGTTGATAGTCAAAAGCATGAATGCGACAATGAAGATAAAACCAAAAACATTATATTAAAAATAAGGGGGAGTGGGGGAGGGGGGAAACTGTGACAAAGGTCGAGACAACCTCTCCCTGGTTAGTTGGTTGGTGAGATTTGTCACACTAGTGTGACACGGGCTCAGGGTGGAGAGACCGTCAGCGTAAAACATTAAACACAAGGGAGCGTCCTCTGCATGGCGACAGAGGACGCTGGCGTAGGGGGGGGGGGCAGGGCGGGGCGAGAGAGCAGAGTGGAAACCTCGGCGCGAAGGTGTGGCGCCGAGGAGTCGCGGCGCCAATGGACGGGCGCCGACGAACTGCAGTGGTGCCGCCCCGACGATACCCCCACTCGTCCAGCTCCCCAGCAGCAGGTGCCAGGGGGGAAGGCCCAGTCACAGTGGTGGGAGGGAAAGCCCCGATCCTGGTGGAAGAGGAAGGGTGAAGTGGAGACCCTTAACCTCCTGGTGGACGGACAGGGCTGCTCCGGTAAGGGACGGGCCCATCCTCCCCGGCGGAAACACTGCTGCAGAGAGCTGGTCCCACCGAGAGCAGCGGTGGAGGTGTTCTCTCGGTGAGAGATGGACTGCGAGTCTGACCTCTCTCCCTCCAGGGTTGACAGGTCAGAAACTGCCAACCCGCCGAGTTCCTCTCCAAAACTCGCACAATCTCGCCAAAATGTCATCCTTCTCACCCGCCCAATAACCGCATTGACAGTAATCACAGATTAATAATATTAGGTTTACAGATGAGCAACAAATGACGTGAAAAATATTTATATTTTATACAACTTTCATACATTAGCAGCACCTTAGTCATATATTAAATGAATGGGGAAAAAATTATTTAACATTAAATTAATGCTAATGAATTATCAACCCTTTTCATATAAGTAAGGGATAAGAACATATGAATACATATAAGAATCAAGCAGTTCCTCTAACTCTGATGTCCCAAGCACGTTATTTATCAGAGCAGTGCACTTTGTTCTATGAATAGAAAGGTCCTTTGCTGAAATAGTTTTCACTGCTTCACCCAGGTGATCAATTGTACTTATGATTGAGCGACGGGCAATATGTGCAGATAGTTTGAGCTCCGCAATTTTCATCCTTGTCTTCTTTCACTTATGTGATGCCTGCATCAAAAGTGTTCTTGTGGCGGAAAAGGGAAGAGCATTTTTCTTGTACTTTTATGTTGCACAATGATCTTTCAAATCTACATGGTGGTCTCTCAAGATTGTTTCACAACATTTGCAAAATGCTTTGTTTCATCACATGGGACACTGACAATCCATTCTCGCAATGCATTTTCCTTTTCCCAGCTTTTATTGTATTTTCTGTTATACTTTGCATATTTACCCATTGTCTTCCCAATTCCACTATCCAGCAAACCTCCCTTCACTGCTCCCTGACTAAAACTGAAATGCTGCCTCTCTTATTTTACCACCACGACATACTTGTCCCCCAGACCCTGTGACCTGTGTTTGAATGTGGATTAGGGGAGTTATCCCAAGGGAGGGCTGGGCCAGGTGCTAATGGTTTGGTCAGTTCCACCCACCACCTGCCCTCTTGACCTCCCCGGTCACCCTCGTTTTTGCTAGGAGACGAGAGTTACAGTAAGTTTAATTCAGTAAGGTTAATTTAACAAATGCCCTCTCTAGCTGAAGCCGCCGAAAACCCGCCAGATAAGATATAAACCCGCCCGAAAAACCGCCCAATCGCCAATGTTAAATTTTACCCGCCAACCTCAATTAAATACCGCCCAATCTGGCGGGAAATCCGCCAACCTGGCAACTCTGTCTCCCTCTCCTGCCGTGGTAATGACTGACGGAACGCCTGCCGTGCACTGTTGCCAAAGGAAAAATTATTGAAATCCGCTAAATT
>JAGKTI010041037.1:0-10311 GCA_018397915.1 Birgus latro
TTAGGCATGAAAATCTTTATGGTAACCATAGGTTAGGTTAGGTTAGGTTAGGACCGGACATGAAATTCACTGCTTCAACCTTTTTTCTAGCTGTTTTGCTTAAGAACCATGCATGGAAAAATTAAATAGCAGGCAGGAAATTATGATTAACATTTTCGGTAATTTTTTAACACATGTACAGCATGAAGAAAACACGTTAGGCATGAAGTTAAGGTACTTACGAACAAAAAGCGGCCGTCCTGATGTAATAACCCACTCTATCATCTCAGACTCTGACAGGAAGACGTTGCACCTGACACACCTTTCCACTTGAGAATCACCAGCACTTCTCACCAACACTTTCACCAAGGTTTTTTTTTTATAACTGGAATAACATCACTTCACTGCACTGTACACAACAGTAAATTCCCGTGTGGTCTAGTGACGATCCATGGAGCCTTGTGAACTTCTCAGCAGCAGCTTTCAGCTCCGTTCCACGTACCAACACACCAGCAGCAAGTTGTTGTCGATACGAAATCAACGTGGAGCGTCGACGTCTGCATACTTAGGAGTAAACATCACCTTCCTCTGCACGTTTAGTCTGGTCTTCGATGCGAAATCAGCCGTGTACTGCTGTAGTTTGTCTCGGGACTTCTTGATATCAAACAAGGTGGAGCGAGGGAGGTTGAACTCACATAAGATGCGCCCTGTTGACCAGCCGGCGTCCACCTTGTCCAATATCTGCCTCTTCTTCTCCAGAGTCAGAACCACTCTTTTCCTCTTCTCAGGAGGCGGGGCCATCATCACACACATGATGAAGAAGGTGAAAAGCAGTATCAAGCACTGTAGGAGGTAGGGTATCACCACAAAAGCAATCACTTCGGCCGCCATTTTCGGAGTTGTTCACGAGGGAAGAGGGGAGTGGGTAATGGCGACCGATAGTGGCGTCACGTGTGTAAACAGAGGGGATCGGCGCGCGCGGGAAATTCAAACTGACGCGGTCCCAAAAAATCGAAAATTAATTGATTTTTATCTGATTTTTTTTTTTCATTTTGGGGGTTGGGTAGCCCAGAATGTCCGGTTAGTGAGTATGTCCGGTTATTGGACGTTCGGATATTAGAGGGATTACTGTATATATATATATATTAGGGGAGGCGGTAGCTCGATCGGTAGAGAGTTGGCTTGCAGTCCCGTGGGACCCAGGTTCGAATCCTCGCTGAGGCAGGGAACGGTTTAAGGATTTGAATTTCATTAAAAACAGGCTTTACTGATCTACCAGAAGACCCGCCGACATGTCGTAAAAATAACCCCGCTAATACCAATACACCAGTCCTGTATGAGACAGCCCTAGCATGTATTCAATATGGACGGTGGGTGTTAGCGCCGAAGTGGTGACATGTAGAGGTGTATGAGGACGGCTGGGCCTTGATAGCAGGCTGTAAAGCCTATGCCCAGAGTCGGACACATAAAAAAAAAAAAAAAAAAAAAAAANAGAGAGAGAGAGTGCAAATGTATATGGTAATGCTTACTGTATGTCAGCTGCATAAAGGCCAGAATCACCTGCTTTGGCCAAGGTAAACATGGAATTCATCACCGATAAAGGGATGCAAGTTGTATTGTTCCCCTTTTGTTTATTTTCTTTCTGCTGCTTTCTTTTAGAGTTTTTGGGTGTAATGAAAGAGAAAGAATGATCAAATTATCTCTTGCAGTATGTTAAGCTGGAGAGAGAAAAGGAGAGAGAATGACTGAATTATCTGTCTGTAGCCAGACAGAACAATCTCGTAAAGGATGGCCGTTTGTCTTTGAGTTAGTTATTTTACGGGGAGGGATACTAACCCTCTGCCAACCCACTTTTTGACATGTAGGGAGCACGTATGAGCTGGTTATGTAGTTACCAGCCAGCATTGTAAATGATTTTGTGGCTTACAGGAAACCATTTGGCTTGTCACACAATGTAAAGCCACCTCAAAAGGAAAGAAGAGTAATAAGTGATACTGGTGCATGCTTAGTTTCTTTTTGTTCTTCTAAACAGGGAGGAATACACAAAACACACTTACAATACACTCTAGCAGTACAAGGTAGACTCACAAACTCAGGATGGCTATACTACAGATTTGTTATCATTCTTAACTTCTGGTACAACCCTGATAGGTGAAGTTGATGGCATAAGACAAAGGGAGATAAATGGCTGATTGGGGTGCAGGCTCTCAATCTGAGGGTCTGGATGAAAGCTCCCCCTTCTGTCGTACTAGAGGTCTCCACCAGGACTATGCACTGGAAAGTGAGGAGGCCTGGGGGGTGAGGCTACATTTGTACATGGTACATGAGGGTTGTGGTGTGTGGAGTAAGGTAGGGATAATGCCGGTAGGGGGAGACTACGACTCAGGCTGTGAAGGTGAGGACCCTGATGTCATTCTCTCTACGGACTTTGGGGGAGGGGGAGGCAGACGTGATTGCATTTTGTTCCCAGAGTGGGTATGCGAGGAATCTAGAAGGGACCCAGGAAAGCCAGGACAGCAAGGTCATATATCCCTGGGATCTCCCTTCATGGTGTAGGGGGAAGGAGACTGATAGGGTGTGACAAGGGGAGTACAAGAAGGGGATTCACTCTGACGGTTGGGGTATCTGGTGGTAGTCGGTCCGGGTCAGCGATACGTTGTGGCTTCTCCAGAGCTGAACTGCCTCTAACAAGTTCAGATGTCAAAGAGGAATGCCGGGACCCCTCCGTGCCTGAACCGCATCCAGCAAGCTCTGCAGAGGCATGTCAGGACTCCTTCTTAGTGTAACCATGTCTAGCAGGTTCAGTGGTCAGGGAAGGACATTGGGATTTCTTCATCGCTGAACCGTGTCTAGCAAGTTCAGATCCTGAAGAGGGACGTCAGAACTTGTGTGTGGCTGAACCACATCTAGCAAGTTCAGAGGCCAAACTGCGTCTGGTGAGTTCAGAGGCCGAGGAAGGACAGTGGAACTCTTTTGTAGATGAACTGAGTCTTGCATGTTCAGAGGCTGAACTGCATGTAGCAAGTTCAGTGGGTACATTGCATCTAGCCAACATATGAGGATCGCATCTAACCATCCCAGTATCAGAGAAGTATCTAGCCTTCCCTGTAGTGCCACACCTAGCAAGCACTGGATCGAAGCGCTCCGGTTGCTGGCAGTACTTGGGGCTCAGGCTGCGACTGCGGGTGGGCTGCGACTCAGGGATAGAGGGCCTGCCAGTGACTGTGCGTGTGTGCTCCCTGTGTCCTTATTGCTCGGACGTTCATATTGTAGTTATCCTGGCCATAGGACCTGACTGCTGGTGGTGGTTTTCTGTGGAGTGCTGGTTTTCTGTGGTCGTAGCTGGAGCTGGGACTGAGGTAAGTGACCTCATCCTGGGCACTTTACCACCCTCGCCAATTTTCAAGCCACATCCTCATGGCAGGAGGTTGAATACTTTTTCTTGGTTGTGACTGTGGTTAGTTTGATGTTCTTCAAGGTGTGGTACCAGGCTGTTGATCGATTGTCTGGCTTCCTTGTTGGGTCCTCAGGATAAGAGAGCTTGAGTGAGGGAGTTGGTGTTGGGGCTTTTGGATTTTCTTTGTGTGTTCAGTTTGGGAGACCCAGAAGGCGTAGCAGATGAACATGGTGCCGTGGGTTGGATGTGGTTGAAGAGAGGAGATGGTGGTGACGGCTGTGACTGAATGGGTGGCAGGAATGCAAATGGTGACCTTTGACCCAGGGTTAGGCTTGAAGTAGGGTGGTGCAGATGCAAAAGTAGCAGTGGGATGGGTGTTTGTTGGAGTGGGGATCGGTGAGGTGGAATTTTGTGTTTGTTAGTGACTATTTTTTGATGTTGCTGCACTGTGGGATAAGTTTTTTTGGCGGCCAGGGTTGAAGAAGGTGCATGGGGTGGTGTGACAGGATTTGATGGTGGTAGGAGGCTGTATCTATTAGGTGATCATGACTGGCAGCCTGATCTAGTGAAGACGGGAATGTAGCTTTTCTTGTCGGCCAGGTGCGAGAAGGAGGATGAGGAGCTAGTGAATGACTTAAGGCTGTGAGATGATGGATATGAAGTTGGGCAAGGTTGTGGAGATGGTTGTGATAAGAGTGATGGTGTACTGGGGGTAGGAGATGGATGAGAATGTGAATGTGAAAGCGCACAGTGGGGTGGGGTGGCGGAGGGTTGATAGGGTTGTGAGCCTGAGTAGGTAGTGTTGGATGAGGGGGGTGGGGGCAAGGAGAATGGTTGCCAGTCAGGGGATTGTGAGGTGGATGGGCTGGATGGTGACATGGTGGGTGATAGGTGCTGGTCAGGGGATTGTGGAGTAAATGGGCTTGGTGGTGACAATGTGGGGACTGGCTTCAGTCAGGGGATTGTGGGGTGGATGGACTGGGTGGTGAGACTGAGGTTTGTGGAGATGAGGATGGCTGACTTGTGGTATTGGGTGGAGATAGGAGGGGAGAGAAGTTCAAGGGGAGGTGTGGGGAAGACTGGGTAATGGGTTTGAGAGTAGCTGAACAACTGTGGTTGTGGGCAGCCGGGACATCAGGATTCCTGCATGGCTGAACCGCATCTAGCTTGTTTAGAGGCCGAACTGTGTATAGCTAGTTTAGAGGCCGAACCGCATCTAGGAAGTTCAGAGACCAAGGAGGGACAGCAGAAGTCTGTAACTGAACCGCGTCTGGAAAGTTCAGAGGCCGAACCGCATCTAGCAAGTTAAGATGGTACATTGCATCTAGCCAACCCGGTATCAGAGAAGCATCTAGCTTTCCCTGTAGTGCTGCCCCTAGCAAGCACTGGATCGAAGAGCTCTGGTCTCCGGCAGTACTTCGGGCTCGGGCTGCGACTCAGGGCTAGAGGGTCTGCCAGTGACTGTGTGTGTGCTCCCTGTGCCCCTCTTGCTCGAATGGTTGTATTGTAGCTATCCTGGCCATAGGACCTGACTGCTGGTGATGATTTTCTGTGGAGCGCTGGTTTTATGTGGTCGTAGCTGGAGCAGGGACTGAGGTAAGTGACCTCGCTCCAGGCACTTTCATAAGTGACATGAAAGATGGGTAAAACAGGAAGAAAGGAGGGCAGGGCAGACACAGAAAAAGAATGATGAAGGTGAAGGAAGAGTAGACAGCATTACATCAAGTGCATGGTTGATGGTCGCCACCACCTACCACCATCGCCACCATTCCCTTACATTAATTTAGCCAGAGATAGCGTATACGATACTGCTTACGTCAGGTGTATAGAGGCCAAAATCGCCTGTGTCGGCTTTGATAAATAAAATTTTCGTCTGATGCAAGTTTATTTTCTCCTTTTATTTATTTTCTCTCAGTTGGTTTCTTTTATGATCTTTTGACGTGATGAGAGAGAGAGAGAGAGAGATCAAATTATCCCTTACAGCAAGGCAGTTGGGGAGAGAGAGACTGCAGTATACAGTAATACTTGCAACAATTGCATAGACGCCAGAATCACTTGCGTTGGCTGAGGTAAACATATATTCAGTTACTGATAAGGGCATGCAAGTTGTATTTTTCCCCATGTATTTATTTTCTCTCTATTGCTTTTCATTATAATCCATGGATGCGATGAGAGAAAGAATGATTGTGCCCCTTCTGTTAAGTTTGTTGGAGAAAGTGAACAAACGTGTGGCAAACGCATGTGTCAGCTGCACAGTGGCCAGTAATGCCTGCATCGGCTTAGGTAATCATAGTCTCCATCACTGATAGGGGGGCACAAGTTGTGTTTTTCCCTTTTCATTTATTCTCTCACTTGCTTGTGTGGGCGTCTGTAAACATGTCTGCTAAGTAGCTGGGGTAGCGTGGGGGTTGCACATTGTATTTTTTCCCCTTTCTAATTTCTTCTCTTTCTGTTGCTTTCTTTTATAACGATTGGATGTGGCTTGAAATTGAATAAGAGAAAGGGATAGAAATAACAGGAGGAGGAAAGGAAAGAAAAGGAAATGAGAGAAAGAAGACCGGAGGAAAGAGGAAAAGTGGAAGAAAAATAGAGAGATGGGGAAGAAGAGAGATGGGTTATGTCATGGTCTGTCAGTGTGCGCTTTTATAATCAAAGCATATCCCTACGTACGTGTGCATAGGACCAGTTTACATGATACCCATTGTTTAGCAAATGAATGTGTAAACTGGTTACAGTGCAGCCTCTTTATAGAACGCCTCATTATATGATATAGCTACAGTGATAATTCAGAAGTTATATCCTGTCTTGGTACAACTTTAAAAAAATTAGTCGTGGTTGCAATACAATGATATTTTCAACGGTCGCCTCCAAGAATCTCGTGTGGATACAGTGATGCACGCAAGCCAAAATGGCCACCCAGTGTTTACATTGGCTGTTTGTTATCTTCGCCTTTTTTTTTTATTTTTATTTTGTGCATGAAAGGTGACTGAAACACTACTATTATCGCAAAATAATAGTCCATGTGCTTAAATAGTGCACTGTGCAATAGTAAGTGAAGTGATACGGTGTGTGGAGTGATCATCCTTGGGGGTGGGGGGACCCTTGATGATGATGACTCGTACCGACACAGGACAAACTTCAGGTGGGTAGCAGTGTGTGTTTTGGACATCTCCTTAACCTCATTGAACCCATATGGACCTCATTATGCAATAATTTGTTAAGCATACTGTACTGTATGAACACATACCGGGTAAGCAAGGAGGGCCTGCTGTATGTGTTTTAGATGTAACTAACCTTTAATCTTGTTTAAAACTGCTTTTCATAGTACTATAGTTATGAGTTGGTGGCGGTCAAGCAGTGAACCCTCTTTTTTCACCTTAGGTTATATTCTGTACTCCATAACTACTTGTAACATCGGGACCCTACTGTACAGTACAATATCATTTTATAATGCTTTTACAGTATTTAAGGATGTTTTTCTATATAGAGGGAACGGGGATCGTGTTGAAAGGGGCTTGATTGATTATGTGCTCGTAGAGAGGTCGATGCTGGGAATGGTTGCTGATACGAGGTGAGATGATGTGGAGATCTGTCAGATCATATGATTGTGGTATGCAAGATCAAGCTGAGAGGAGTGAGGTGGATCAGGAGAGAAAAGAGCAGTCAGGGAGAAAGACTGAAAGTCGAGAAGCTGAGGATCAAAGAAATGGCAGATGAATACAGGACCAAACTAGGGGAGAAGTAAAAAAAAAAAAAAAAAAAAGAATCCCCCGAGCTAGACCCTACAATGAGATCATATAGCCCCGCTAGGTAGGTCGCTACCCCTCCCGGCACGGCAGTCCCGGGCGCGGATCGAACAGGGGAGAAGTAAGAATAAGTGAATTGGAATGAAATGGATCTGGACAGCCTGTGGAATGCATATACGGATTACTTCGAAATGCTGAAGCGGTGTGTAGTGTGGCAAGAGTACGGTAACAACAAAGAAGAAAGGTACGGCATGGTGGGATGAAGTTCAGACAGAGTGGAGGAAAAGAGGAAGAAGTGGCTAGAATGGTTACAGGGCAGGGGTTCAATTGAAATAAGAACTGAATATACTGAGAGCAAGAAGCACGTAAAGAGACTAGTGAAGAGGAAAAAGGAGGTAAATGATGATCTTGGAAGAAAAATGAATGCACACTACTCTGAAAATAGGAAGTTATTTTGGAAAGAGGTGCGGAAATGTAGAAGTGAAAGCAGAAAGAAATGTAAAGGTGTGAAGGATGTTGGTGGTAGATTATTAACCCATGGGGATAAAGTAAGGACCAGATGGAAAGAATATTTTGAAAGTCTGATGAATTGAGAGAGCAAAGCGGCTGTAAACATGATTGGTTTGGGGGGGTTGCAGAGAAGGAATGCAGTGCCAGGAAACATTACACTCGCACAGGTAAAGTGAAGCAGCTGAAAAAATGGGAAAGCAGCTTGGGTTGATGATGTGTATGCAGAGATGATTAAGTGTAGTGGAGAGAGAGGAATGAAGTTCTTGTTGGAGATATGTAAGAAGGCATGGATAGTGAAACTGTGCCAGCAGAGTAGAAAAAGGCTGTGATTGTACCCCTGTAAAAAAATAAAGGTGAGCGATGTGAGTGCAAGAATTATCGTGGCATAAGTTTATTGACTGTGGTACGGAAGGTATATAGAAGAATTATTATAGAGAAAGTAAGAGAAATCAGAAATCCTTGTGAGAGATGAACAGGGTGGCTCTAGGAGTGGCAGAGGATGTGTGGATCAAATATTTGCAGTGAGACAGATAATGGAGAAGGGTTGTGAGAAGGATTATAAGGTGTTTATGGCATTCACGGATCTGGAAAATGCATACGACAAAGTAGACAGAGAAGGATTGTGAAAGGTTTTACGCATGTACGGTGTAGATGGTAAGCTGCTAGGTGCCGTCAAGTATTTATGATGGTAGTAAAGCATGTGTAGCTAAGGGTTAATGGGCATCAAAGTGAATGGTCCGCGATCGGCGTGGGCGTGCAACAAGGTTGTGTGATGTTCCTATGATTGTTCGATATGGATGGGGTGATGAGAGTAGTAAAAACACGAGTAATGGAGAGAGGGATGGCGATGTTAATGAATGGTAATGGAAGGAATATCTCAAATTTGCTGTATGCTGATGATGCAGTACTACTTGCAAATACCGGACAAGAACTTGGCAGACTAGTGCAGAGTTTTGCTGATGTCTGTGAGCGTCATGCCTTGAGAGTAAATGTAGAAGGGATTAACGTGATGTTTATTGAGAGAGAAGATGACCCCCAATGCGATGTTACAGTGAATGGAGAGAGACTGGAGTTGATGAGAGTGTTCAAATACCTTGGTACAGTGACAGAAAAGAGAGGAAAATGTGCAAAAGAAGTGGAAAGTCGAGTGACACAAGGAAGGAAAGTAGCTGGTGCAAAGGCCTTGATAAGAAACAGAGGCTTGAGTGCTGCAGCTGCATGAAGCTTACATGAAGGGGTGTTAGTGCCAGCTTTAACATATGGTTGTGAGACTGTTATGTGGCACGAAAATGAAAAGTCAAGAGTGAGAGCAGTGGAAATGGGACTGCTGAAGAATGTATGTAGAGTACAAAGAGTGGATAGGATGTGAAATAATGTGATTCGTCAAAGATGTGGAGTGAGGAAGTCTGTGGACACCAGAACTGAAGAGAAAGTATGGTCATGTGGAGAGAATTGATAAAAATAGAGTGGTGAAAAAGGTATATCTGAGTGTAATAATGGAATTTTTAGACATATATAAAATAGATGGATACCTCCGTTTTGCCACCAGTGTAAGGATCCAAAATATAGGGGGCCTCATTAATTACTGAAAATAAGAAGAGATACCATCACTATGAATCAGAGTTACAAGAGTAGGCTGCCACCACCCAACGAATGCCAGGAAAGAATTGTTAGGTCCACTAAAGTAAGATATAGAGCACTTAGGCCTTGCGAATAAGTGACTAGGGTAGCGTGAATAGTTTGGAGTGCGTGAGTCTTAAGATAGCAACACACCTTGCGGGCCACTCAATCTCACTAATAAACTTCCCAGAGGATAATAGTTGAAACACAATAAAATTTATCTATATTTACTAAGTCTAAACATACAATATAAGAAAACTAGATATTGATCAATTTAACCATAGGGTACTTTTCAGATTATGAATTCCTAGAAAACAGAAATAAATAAATTCTCTTTCCCACTGAGATTATCACAGGGTAGACTAAATATAACAAGGATCAGATATTTCAAGTGTGTGATCACAGCTGATTGAATACTCGGAAGATTATCACACTAAGATGTATAGTGTTCTACACAGTTGGTTATATACCCGATTTTACATTTACATACACTAATATATATAGAACTTCACCTCTTAGCCTAATACAGCATTCAAAAATAATTCTCTCATGCGTATTTAGTACTCTCACGGTCTCTAACGGACTCGTTAAGCTACTCCCCGAGACACCACCTCCACAAAATACTCCACCAAGTCTGGAACATACGCACCAACTCAAAAGGTTATTCATAAATTGATACCACATTCAAAGAAAGATACTAAGGTGTTTGAATAATCGGAACTTTTAGGGGAAACAATTACATGTGAATACCAAAACTCTATCAACCTAAACACTTCACATCAAAAGAATTGATTATTCTAATGGACCAAACAATTCCACATTCGATTACGTGATACAGAAATAATGGTGGGGGGAGGGGGGGGGGGCATTTGTGTAACGGGCACAAACGAGAAGAGCCGTTTGGTTACTTTCATCGGGGGGCAGACGGCTACGATGGAACAACGGCAGTCTGTGGACGACACGACGTCAAAGATTACAATCATTACGAAAGCAAGTTAGAGGAAACATTATCAGTCAACCTACTAATATAAACAGAGAGGATTAAATTATAGGAACAAA
>JAGKTI010041038.1:0-10311 GCA_018397915.1 Birgus latro
TTCAACTTGGGTGAGAACGGGTATTGGAGGCGGCATGCTAGACAACCGCTGCACAGGTCCTCTCTCTTCCTGGTCAACCACTTCACCCAGACCAGGGGTTCTCAACCTTTTTAATCTTATGTGCCCCTTGAAGTCTTTCAGTATTGGTCACGTACCCCTTACCCACGTAATTGAAAACCACAAGCTTGGCCATGAAACCATTACCAGTTATTATGGCTGCAGTGTAGGCACATCACTTCATAGCTGCAAAATCCACGACAACTTAAACGAGGAAAAAAATCAGACTACAAATACACTGGAAACCATGAAGCAGATCTCAACGTACCTAAGGGTGAGGGTTGTGAGGGAAGAGTGGTGAGTGGGTGACAGTAAGAGGCGAACTGTGCGTCTCACTTTGGTACCTGTTCGGTACGCGTGAGGCGAGACGGATGGATAGAAAACGAGCAAGGGTGACTACTGTATTAAGGGTTTGCAAGTTTGTGTGGCAAGTGTAGTCCAAGAGAGCTTTCTCTCAAATGACATAACTCCAAGAGTTTCCTTGTTAACGTTGTCACTTAAGTGTCCTGGTTCTAGTGGAGGACACATCTAGCCTAGCACATGTAGGCCACTTTCTACAAACAGGATTGCAGTTATTCAAAACCGAAGTATTTTGAGAAACCTGTCACGTACCCCAAAAATTCCTCTCACGTACCCCTGGGGGTACGCGTACCCCAGGTTGAGAACCCCTGACTTAGACCATCAGCTTACACAATGAACTGTTGTCTTATTAAAAATCCAAACTGATACATTTATTTTGCACCCTCTGCTTTGTTATGAGCTAGTGTTTCCAGTTTATTCTGTACCTGCAGATATTCTGCATCTGAGTCGACAATGCTGAATATAACACAACAAAACAGGTCTCTGTACTGACTGAAAACTGATTCTTGTTGATAACATGCTCTCATAATCGCATAGTTCTAGTAAAACTTAAAGAAGCATTTTGTAATACATGTACAAGGTTAAGGTATTAACATCATCTAGTCATACAATAACTTAAAATATTAGACGAGAGTACAGTAATGGGAATTCCACACAGAAAATACACGCATTCTCAGTCTCTCTACTTGGATTACAAACACTGTTCATCATCTTCATCACAGTCCTATTTTCTGCTGTCAAATGTGGGTTAGGAGAGGCTACGAGACAGTTTACACCATGTGTAATATTCCGTCGCCAACCAAGAATGGGGTTTTCAGTTCTCTCCTGCCATTCTACTTGGTCGCCATGAATGACAACGAGGGAATACGTGGTGGTATTCTGTCATCTCTCTCGCTATAATGATTTTTCATTCACCCATATCATTTTCTTGACATGGCCAACTACAGACACTGTTTTCTCTTTTTCATGAAAGTGAAAGCAATGAAAAAGCTGCATAAATATCTTTGGAAACTTTACAGCAACCTATGACGTTATTTTCAAACGTTTATATATGTCCACCAACACAAATTAGGCTCAGAGGACTAATATAATACCAAACATCAGGTAAGGTCTATTTCCACTACCCTGACAACATTACCATACTATTTTATTCTATTTTTTTTTCACTTGATGAGGACACAGGGTCGGCACTGGCCAGGGCGGAGGAAGGCAGGGTGGCAACGGGGACACTCGGGGTTCAGCTTCAGTTCCTCCATCCTTGTTTCGGGGGGAGCGGGGAACAGCATAGTCATCCCCGATATACCATCATCGTGGGTGTGATCGTGGTTGTCGCTGGAAGTATCAGGTTCTGTCTTTTGCTCAGAACCTTCAATATTGGACCCTCCACTGCTTTTGATTCTGCTTTCTGCTCTATGTGTATTGCGATTTACTGACAAGGCTTCTGGTGCGTGTAACGTAAGCACAGGTGAAGGAATAAAGAACTGCCTGTTGCCCCGGGACGTGGATTTGAATTTCATGGGCGCACCGCCAGGGACGAGGAATTGTGTGTTACGGCTCCTGACAGGAACACTCAGAGGTGTTGGGAACTCCTGTTTCAGACGCTTGATAGGACTGAAGGCGTGGCGAGGCGGTGAAAGGAAAGGATTGATGCTAATGGAAGAAAATGGGAGTAGAGGAGGCTGGAGATCATTAACCGCCGGACTAAGAAGAGGACGTAATGAGGACGAGGTGTTATTTAAACTGGTAGGTACAGACTGGTGAGAAGTGCTGTTCGTGTTAGAAGACAAGCTGCGTGGCGTAACAAATGAAGAGGAGTCAACAGAATTAGGATGTGAGGAAAATCTGACTCCCGATGAGGCACGAGAAACTTCAGATAAATCCGGGACAGAAGTGGATGAGCTACCGCCGGGACTGTCTTGATTTCTGTCCCGCTCTTCAATGGCATCCTCTGGGCTACCACTGTGGATGTTACGAAGCTTGATGAGGGGTCTGACTACTAATGGTCTAAAAACAATTTGCTGAAGATCCTCTGGGCTAAAGACAGGCTTGCTGTCCCTGTTACTGGAAAAGAATAACCGGTTGCCAGGTTTGCGGGCAACATTTGCAGGCATCATGGTGAACTGCTTAACTGGTTCGGGTGCTGGAGTAGTTGTGAAGCCAAAACTGGTGCTACCTGTCTCTGCTTCATTTAGTGCTGGATGAGTTGCTCTATTATTCACGCTCCCTATTGCAGCTGCATCTGTACTAGTCTCACTTTTAACTACCCTTCTATCAGTACTAATTGTGCCATCACTTGAACTTTTGCTGGAGTTAGTTGTTGATCCAATGCCTCCTGGACTCGATTGTTGTGTTACACTATTAGACGGTCCACTTGGAGAAAATGGGAATCTGGGAAGAGATAATAAACGGCTGGGTGGTTCAGTGAATTCGGGTAATCCTGTCTGACCGCTTGAGGGTCTAAGTGGCAAACTAACTGACTGAGTGTCTGGATGTGTGACTGTGTGAGTAACTGGCTGCTGAGCTTGCTGGGTAGGCAATGGGGGTACCAAGAGCGTCGATGGTGTGCTGACGGAGGGTGGGTGAAGAGGTTTAAGCATTGCAGAAGGAAACTGAGTTCTGGGCAATGGAGAAGAAGTGGCGGGAGGTGTCAGTGAGGAAGACAGAAAAGACGAAAACTCTGTAGGAAGAGTAATAGGTGACTGCTGAGGCGAAAACGGCAGAGTTGGAGGAGAGAGGGAAGCAGTGAGAGAGTGAGAAGAATTAAAGGATGGAAAGGAGAATGAAACTGTAGGTTTGAGGAGAGTTGCGGGAGAGACTGTAAGACTAGGGGAAAGACTAATGCGAGAGGTGGGTGTGCGAGGTGGAGAAGAGACTGAAGCTGTTGGAATGAGAGAAGGGGTCGAAGGAGAAACTGCAGAACTGGGAGAAGGATTGGTAGGAGATATGGGTGTACCAGGTGGTGGAAAGGGTGAAAATGGAATTTTGGGAGGAGGAGGGGAAGGAGAGAAAGGAGTCCTAGGGGAAGAAGTGGAGAGTGGGAATGGCGTCTTAGGAGAAGAGGACGAGAAGAATGGGGTATTAAGAGGGGGAGCAGGAGGAGGGGAAGATGAGAAAGGAATCCCACGGGAAGAAGAAGTGGGAGAGAAAGAAATATTTTGGGGAAGGGCGGAGGGTGAGAAAGCAATAGTCCCAGGAAGAAGAGGGGAGGGAGAGAATGGAGTCTTAGAGGGAGGAGGGGAAGGGGAGACAAAAGGTTTCAAAGATGAGGAAGGCGGAGGCGCTGGGGGCCTTTGTACTGAAGACTGGAGTGAAGGCTTTGTGGAGGAAAGTGGAGAAGAAGGCCTGAGAGAGAAGCTGGAAGGAGTAGCAGGAAACTTGGAGGGGGAAGAGGAAGGATTGTCGGAGGAGGTGGAGGGAACGGCAAGCTTGAAAGGAGTGGTGGAGGGAGACAAAAAAGGCTTTAAAGGAGACGTAGAAGCAACAGGTGGCTTGATTGGCGCGGTGGAGGAAGACGGGGAGGAGTTACGAGACGGGGAAGTGGAGGACACAGACGGCTTCAGGGGCAAGGCAGAGGACAATACAGGCTTGAGAGGGGAGGAGGAAGACCCAGACGACTTGACGGGAGAGGAGGGAGAAAGGGACGGCTTGCGGGGGGACGAGGAAGAGGCTATAGGCTTGAGTGGAGAGGAAGAGGCGAGGGGCGGCTTGAAAGGCGAGATGGCGATGTTGTTTTCTTTCCCTCCACGGCTTTCCTCATCATCCGGCACTGCAATGAAACAACAGTACAAATTATATTTTGCCAAAGTTGCAGCAGACAATATTGAGTATTTCGTAATCACTCTATTTATCATTCAATCCTTTGTTTTTTATTTGTTTCTTTGCCTCACTAAAATCGTAGGGACCGAGGCGAGGGCACTCAGTCCTGACATTTAAGGTGAAGCTGACCAGCCTCACTGGCTCTAAGTGGCATTATGTTGGCAATAAACCCCAGCCTTCCCTCAAATATAAACCCTCACAGGTCTCATTCGACTGGAGCACCTTAACCCACTACGCCACCAGGCACTATCTGGTTATATGGTTAACACTCAGTGTAGGAAATGGCTTCCTAGGTTACAGGAAACCATTTGGTTCGTCATTCAGTATCGAATTGCCTGAAGCCAGCAGTACATCGAGCGAGTGGATGGTGGGCGCCCCCCGAAATAACAACAAACTGCCAAGTAAACCTTATGGTGAGTAGGGGGTCTTTCTGCTGAATAAATTCGTCTGGAAGTAGCAAGAATAAAATACCGAGGTTTATGAACACAGCCAGTGAAAGGACTATAGAGGACGAATTTAACTCATAATGCGTATGATTTCTCTCTACTAAATAAAATAACCTGGAGTCAACAAGAATGAAACAATAAGGTTCTACTATCGCAGTCAGTTATACTTGACACACCACTGACCAGCACTGGGGCTATACTGAAAAAAAAAAAAAAGAGGGGGGGGATGGGGTCATAAACAGTGGGTTACATCATCTGCAAACTGTTATACGTATCTCTCAATCAGTTAGATCCATCACCTATAATGCAGTATTTCCAACTTCCATTACCTAAATAAACCATCATCTTCACAGTTACGTAACAGGTACTCGTATACTGGATGTTTAGCGCCAAACACTTGTTTTACTGGGAGCTTTGTGACACTGAAACTATAACGAATCACAGCTCTTTCCCTTGATCTCTTCCTAGCATCCGGAGACAGAGTGAGGTAAAAGTAGGTTATGTATACTGCCTACAGCCAAAATGCTTCCGTGACAAAAATGGTCAAATTGTACTAATTTGGGGTCACTGAGAACGAAAATGATGATTAAAATGTCTGATTGGCTCTAGATTTTAAGATACTGTATTCTTGCTCAGAATCTAAGATATCTCACTGACTTTTGTACGTAGGATAATTAATATTTGAACATGGTTCTTACTGCAAACCAGAAATGATCGAAACGGGCAGATATTTGACTAAGCAGCTATTTTGCTGAGTTTGGACAGTTTTAGCTGTTTTGCCAAAAGATGCATGATGCAACCTGAAAGTGTTGGTGTGGCACTGCATCACATTCTGAGACGTCACTGGTGACTCAGTCATTAATTGGGTTATTTCACTGAACAATCTGCCGTATATAAAACCCTGCAAATCACGTTGTGTCATTCTCATCTGTACATTGATGTTTGATTTTGCAAAGGGCATTATTTCTGTTTAGCCAAAGTGAACAGTGATACCTCTGACTTGTGTGAATAAAGCAGATAATTCTTGCTATATTTGTGGCGAAGTGACATTTGCGTCACATAACCGCAGTAGATCGTAACAGCAGTTGCCACCTCTGTATGGTGCCCCCAGTTGGAAAAGGTTTGTTAGAAAAGAAAAAATGGACTGTACAGTATCCAAACATTCCATCAGCTATTCGCCCAGTACCCCACGAGGATGGTCTGCCTGTTCCTGAAGCAACAGAATCCATCTCATTTGAATGAGACGACCAAGAATGGAACTACGAAACATCTAGTTCTGAACCATCAGCGTCGCTTGACCCAGATTTTGCCCCATCCTCTTACATTGAACCACACCTCTTAACAACGTGAACTGAAAGATCTTTTGAGGGATTTGTAACTGCCCAAGAATAAGGAAGAGTTGTTGGGCTCCAGACTACGGCAATTGAATCTCCTGGCAGATGGTTAGGGTTTCCATGTTCCGTGACCGTCAAAAGATTCTTGTCCAGTTCATCTTCATGGAAGGTGATCATGGTCTGATGGCAGCACTCAACATCGTTCAAAATACAGTTGTGTGGAGACTTCATTGATTCATCGATGACGAGTCTTAAAGCTATCCTGGTGCACGGTGGCAATGTTCTGCAATCCATTCCAGTTGGTCATGCAGTTCCATGAAGGAAACTTACAACATAGAACAACTTCTGAGGTACATAAACTACGACCAACATCAGTGGCAGCTTTGCGGTGACTTGAAGGTTATTGTCATTTTGCTTGGTAAGCAGAGTGGATATTCTAAGCACTGTTGTTTTCTTCGTGAATGAGATAGTCTTGCGAAAGAGTCTTACTAAACTAAGAAAGATGGCCGCTTCGACAATCACTGGAGCCAGGGAGGAAAAATGCTCACTACTCACCACTTGTGGAATTAAGATTTTGTTACCGCCCTTGAACATCAAGCTATGTCTGATGAAGAACTTGGTCAAAGCAATGGACAAAGCCCAAGAAGCCTTCAAGCTATTTGATGAACTTTGTCATAGCAAAGGACAGAACCCAAGACGCCTTCAAGTATCTCTGAAATTCCCCAGGGTAGCTCAGGCAATAAATAAATGAGGGTGTTTTTGTTGGTCCTGAGATTCATGAACTTCAAGATTGCATTGGGCAATGCACTGTGTGGCAGAGAAAAGGATGCTTGGCATGCCTTCAGGCTAGTAGCAACAGGATTTCTTGGAAACTAGGTGTACAGTTACAGGGAGTTGGTGGAAAACCTTATGACATACAATAAGCCTGGTTGCAATATGTCACTCGTTACATTTTTTTGTGCAATCATCTAGATTTCTTTCCATAAAACTTCGGAGCAGTGTGCAACGAGCATGGCGAGCGATTTCACCTGGACATTACAGCAGTGGAGAAAAGGTATCAAAACAAATGGAACCCATCAGTACTTGCGGGCTACAGCTGGGCAGTGACTAGGGATGCTCAATTTCATGAATACAAGAGACATGCCCATAAGCGCAGTGCAGAAGCTGAATAATGACTGAACTATGTACTGTTACATTATGTATATAGCATGTCAAATCTGTTCATGTAAAAGTATTACCAACAGATGGAAATACATTGGTTTGTAGTTCATGATTAACACTGAACTGTCGGAATTACGTACATAAGTGTAAAATATAAAAACTTAGGTTTCTTAGAAACAGTAGCCAAACAGCTGTTTGTATTGTCATATGTGAATTCAGGGCATTAAAATCCATTAGGAAGAGTGGGGTTTATCTCCGAAGCAGACAACTTTTAACATTTTGTAGACCAGTGTAATTACCAGTATGTGAAAGAATGCTATATAATTGCTAATCATATAAATTTTAAGGCGTCTGGCAATAGACAGACAGATAAATTTTATTTTCAGTCTCCTATTATTGTTCAAGTAAGTCTACAAAAGTAAACCACATATTAGTTTTATAAAAACAAAGACGAGATATCGGATACGCCTCGTTTATAAAATAGCTTACCTCATCACAGCCTCGTTTTCTGTCATACAACAATATCACAAAAAATAAGGCTTTGGGGGTAACTACTGCTACGCTTTCGCCTCTGGATAACCTACCGACTATACTGTTTTAACGCTAACTTGGCCTAGATTTTCGTGCTTTTGCTGCTCATTTCACGCAGCTCAGTGGCAGAATGAGACAATGCTGTGGCTCAACATCCTTTCCATAGCACTTCTTCATGACTAGCACCATATTCAAGTGTTAATCTAATGCTACAGTTCAGATTTAAGGATGGAAAGATGGTAATTATAGGCCAAGTTAGCATAAAAGCAGTACAACATATAGTCAAGTTACACTCATACCATTTACCTGTACGCTCATCACAAAACGTCACCACAGCGTAAACTGAGCAGCTATACTAGGCTAAGAAGAAATGAACACTGATAACGGCTAGGAACCTCCCATAATAAGTTTTATCACTCAGTTTCTTTAGGCACACTACACACAATTTACTGTCTTCCACACACCACGACGTAACTCCACACTTCACTATCTTTGTATTAAGTCAATACATTTGTAGCAACAAAAGTGCCTTACAAAAGCTCAGTATTCAAAACACTATTGACTAAAACTACTTTACCTCCCATAACAGTGACACATAAACTCTACCTGCCTCTTATAGTGACACTGTAATTTTCACCACCACAGTAGGGTACCAATCATCATCATACACCACACACAACATATAATCTATATCTCCCGCTACCGCACCACACTTCACATGCCAATCACTACACCAGCGCATTAAAGTACGCCTCGGACACGTTACCACTCAAAACAACCATCATTTCATGCATTCTGCCTCACAACACTTCACCATACAAATTCATCCCTCCCACTTTTGTTCTTTCCTGGTCTTACTCCTGGCTCCGACTCATCCTGTGTAAAAGTGGGAAACTGGGTTAGGACGATTATAATAGTGATTAATTCATGTAGCGGTATCATTCCACTTAATATACCATACACTACAGTCTATTGATTCTTCATCACAACACTGCATTCAACACTCAGCCACCATATCATACCGACTTACAGTAATAAGCAACACAATTTTACAATATTTCCCCACACCTTACCCCACTTCATACACTCAGCCTGTACTCTGTTCCTTTTGCAGTAGCAGAAGTTAGCAACATAAAACTAATCACACACCTTACCAATCAACATCGCATCAGAGCTGACTAAACTGTTACATATACACTACTCAACAAACATTTTGCCTAATGACGCTTTTTGAGTGGCTGTGACTTGGTAGCTTCAAGGAGTTAGACACAACACACCACATACTAATACACTGTACCTCATTATGCCACAACACAGCACAGCACATCACATCACAGCAAACCCACCCAGTTCAACGTGGAATCAGCTTAGCAGCATCAAGGAACTAGTTACACAGCACACCACAGCATACATTTTACCACGCAATGCTACACAAACACCACGTACCCTGTCTAATGTGGATGGATGGTAGTGCGATAAGGCCTTAGCAAATTCTGGAAGTTAACCACATACCACACATACCTTACTTCACTGCGCCACACCCACACCACACCACATCACATTACACATACCACACAACATATTACCACACTTGACCTCATTGCAATCCTCCTCACCATAGCACATCACACTACACCCACCCTGTCGAGTATGGTGGTTCACTGGCAGCTTCGATAATTAACCACATCCCACACCACAGACAACAATACTTCACGACGCCATAATCACAACACACCACTCACCGTGTCCGATATGGTTGTTGAGATGGTAGTACTCGGTGGCTTCAGGACAGTCGACCATGTACCAGTGATCACACACCATGAACTTCTGGTTAAAGAGCGTGTGGTTGGGGCAGAGGTAGGAGTACTGCTTGCCCAGAGTGTCGCACATGTGGTACACCTGTTGAGTAGTTACCTTAATTACAACACTACATTTCATGCACCACACCTGTCACATAGCACCATACTAACTCCTGCCGCATCATACCTATCGCATAACATAGACATCATACCATACCGTAACATACAACATTTTCATTACACTATTCCTGTCAGATGGCAAGTACGTTATGCCTGGCAATTTATACGTGACACTGAATCAGGTGAACATTATCCCCTACTTCATCAGCTTACACCTGTCGCATTACGTCAGAATCATTAACCTCTAGCTGAGTGATTCTACTGATGCACCCAACACAAACTCTACTGTAAATATTAGCACTATCTTTCCGTCCAGTCCTCCTCTTGGTCTAATAAGGGACAAAATTATCAGTTGTAACTTAGAGTCATTCTGTGCATTAATATACGTAAAAATCCACATATATGTTTAATTTTACACACACACACACACACACACCTGGCAGTCAGTCTCAGGGTCAGCGTAGTATCCCGCTGCATAACCGCGACACCTGAACGCCGTGTCCGGGATGCTGCTCAACATGGGGTACCGCCGCTCTGACTGCAAAAGGAAGAGGCGTTAATTACACAAATTTACCACCACTGAAAGTGTACTGTTATTTTTAGACTTATTCTGAAGAGTTATAGTGATACTCTAGAGGGAAGAATAATTACTTACACAAACCTACTACTATAAATGTGCAAAACTAT
>JAGKTI010041039.1:0-10311 GCA_018397915.1 Birgus latro
TTTATGTAAGTTATTAGATAATACAGAATCTAACTTAGATATATCCATCTGTCTATCTCTTTATGTATCAAATGTGTCAACTGAAATGTTTGAGATACTTTTGGGATGGATTGTGCACAGAGTTTGTTCTAATCTCTGATTGACTACTTTGTAATTGCATTATTTTTACATCCTTACCTCCACTTAACCTGCATCCCATCTTTATTTTCTCTCCCTACCTCCTCGTCCTTCTTCCTTACTGTCTCCTCAGCTTCCCATCTTCCATTCCATCGTACATCCTCCCACATTCTTCCTCCTCCACCTTCCCCTCCTTCCCCTTTCCCCTCCTTCCCCCTTCCTCCTCCTGCTCTATCCCCCTTCCCCTTCCTACTCCTTCTCCCCTCATTCTTCCCCTTCCTACTCCCCCTCTCCTCATCCTTCCTCTTCCTGCTCCTCCGCCCCTTATCCTTCCCCTTCCTACTCCCTCCTCCTTTCTTTCTCCCTCTTCTTCCTCCCATTCCTCCTCCATCTTCCGTTCTTCGTCCTTCCTCTTTTCTCCACCCTCCTTTCTTCATATTCCCTCCGTCTACCTCCGTCCTTCATATTCCCTCTGTCTACCTCCTTCCTCCATAATCACTCTCTGCTCCCATTGCTTCCCTCCTTATTTCTCTTTCCTCCTCCTCCCTTCCTTAACCCTCTCTCCTTCCATGTTCTTACTTCCCTCTCCCTTCCTTATTCCTACCTCCCTCCCCCTTCCTTATTCCTACCTCCCTCCCCCCACCTTCCTCCTTTCTCCCTCCCCCTACTTCCTTTGTCTCTACCATCTGTATCTTTGTTGCCTTGTCTTACCTCTTTTCCCTCCTTCCTTCTCCTCTCCTCCTGCCCTTCTCCTCCTCTCCTCCACCTCCTCAACCCTATCCCACACCCATACCCACACCCTACGCCCTATCTCACATTCTTAGCATCACCCCACTCCTTATCCCACACCCATAGCCTTACCCCACAACCTGTCTCACACCCATATCCCCATTCACTGTCCCACACTCTTACCCTCACCCACTATCCCATACCCTCACCCACTATCCCATACCCTCACTCACTATCCCACACCCATACCCTCATCCACTATCCCACACCCATACCCTCATCCACTATCCCACACCNCCCCTATACCATACTCTCACCTCCATTCCACACCCTCATACCCTATCCTTCATGCACAATACTACACCCTTACCAATATGCCCAGTCCCTCACCTTCACAAACTATCCCACATCCACACCTGCACCCCAAATTCCAGACGCACACCTTCGTCCGTTCACATACACACACACGCAAAGTTTTCAGCCTTATGGGTGGTGATGATGATAATTATTATTATTATTATTATTATTATTATTATTATTATTATTATTATTACACACACACATCCCCTTTCTCAGTCTTTGTGTGTTCACCATGTCATATATAATTTGAGAATTTTTGTTTTCATCATGTAAGTTGATTGATGTTGCAACAGGTATGAAAATGTACATGAAAACATTTGTTGAGGATTGGTAGATTGAGATGGTTTGGGTATATTGAGAGGATGGAGGATGACAATTGGGTGTAGAGGGTGAATGATGTTAATGAAGGGTTGAGAGGCAGGATGGGACTGGAGTGTATTGGTGTTGTAATAAGGAGGGGGTAGATTGAGATGGTTTGGGAATATGGAGAGGATGGAAGACGACAGTTGGGTGCAGAAAGTGAGAAGTGTGAATGTCAGGGGTAGGGTTGCGAGGGGCAGACCGAAAAAGACCTGTGATGAGGTCATAGATTGTGATTTCATTGATAAGGGAAACTGAATAAGGAGGCTGCCAGAGATCAAGCAGCTGGAAACGATACGATACGTTACAATATTGTTGCACTTACATTTACCTGTATTATTTTTGTGATTAAAACAAGTAAAGTAAATGAGTGTTTTTTTATTTTTTAGTTTTTATGCCTTAAGTTGTACATTAAGAAATAAATCTGCCAGGGATTCCCCCCCCTTTTTTTTTTAAGAGTTATGGGTCTGGTTCTGAATAGTGATTAACGCTTTGTACGCCAGATGGGGACCCCAACACATTTTTTAAATGATGCTATGTAGCCCCTTATTGTTTTAGGGATCTGGTGAACCATGAATTTGTCATGGTTGATTGTATAAGCACAGAAATGTTGATTGAAAAAGCTCTTGTAGTTCAGGAGTTAGGAGGGTTCAAGGTTCAAGGGGGGTCATCCAGTACCCCACCTAGCATTCCATGTAACAATTATTTATTTTTTTTTTTTTCAAATTCATGATATTATTGACCATATCACTGAATGTTAAGATGTTCTGCAGTCTGCAGGGGAGAATCATACAAGATCCTCCCGTTTCTGATGCTGATAATAGTAGATTTTGCTGAATGTTTACCAGATTTGTAAATCAGTTTTTTTTTTTAATATACTGTAAATTTCAATCTTGTTCTGAATATACAGTAAATGTCAGTCTAGTTTACTTCATTTGTAAATCATTCAAGGGTTTTCTGAATATAACTGTCTGTTTTGTCTGTGTTTTGAACATTGTTTCTATTGTTTCTATCTAATTTTCCAAGTCATTTTCATGATTTTTTTACTATGGTATTATACCTAATAATACATTTATTTTATTATATCAATAGCTTGCTGAATGGACAAGAATGCTGTAACCTAAAAATGAATGCCACATTGTTCATTACATGTACAAACTTCAAAAATTTTGAAGGAACTCATTAAAAAAAAGAAAAAAAAAAAAAAGGCTGCATGTGCCGTGTCCTGGGCAACATATGTGCAAGGTTTAATATTTGCAACTGTGCATATGGCAGAAGTCCACCAATTAAGTTGGGGTCTCTCAAGTCCCCACATGACATTCTGGGTTACGAATTTTCACCTGGCGTACGAAGGGTTAGGTCCGATTTCTTGCTTTGTATTGAGAGGCAGATTGTTTAAGTATATTAAAGAAAAATATGTATGCAACAGGTCACCCCTGGAGAAGCCTTCCTCTCTGTATTTCCTACTGCTTTTGATCACCAGTCTTTTAAATGCAGTGTGTCCAGGCATTTTGTAATGAGCTGATCATGAATTTTGCTCTCTTCTGTTGTTATTGTTTCTTGGAGGGAACAGTCTTGCAGGCTTGGAGCCTTTGTCTCCTTCTTCCTTGCAATAAAAAAAAAAGTCCCCAGATGCTGATGTTCTTCTGTCTATCTGTCTATCTATTGCCAGACGCCTCAATCCCGAACGGGGTGGCCACAAACAAATCGCCTCCATGGCACTCTGTGCCCTGCCATTTCACTACCATGCTTCCAACTCACACCCCCCTCTCATATACCTCTCCACTCCATCCCTCCATCTCATCCTCGGCCTCCCCCTCCCTCTCGCCCCCTCCACCTCACTCACATACACTCTCCTCGTCAATCTTTCACTCTCCATCCTCTCCACATGCCCAAACCACCTTAACGTGTTTCTCCTAACGCTTCCCATCACGTCCTCGACCACACCACAACACTCCTTCACTTCCTCATTTGTTAGTCTGTCTCTCCATGTGACTCCACATGCTCCTCTCAAATAATTCATTTCCACTGCTCTCACTCTTGACTTCTGTCCTTCCAACAGGGTCCAAGCTTCCCTTGATGCCACCAAATACAGTACTTTTATTGCCAGGAAAATATAATTGAGGTTCAGAAGGAAAGGACTAATGTAATATATTTTTCAGGTGCATGAGGTAATGTCAGCCATAGAAGCATCCAAGAGAGAAGGGGAATGGACAAAAAGAAGAATCCCCAGCAGTATTGAGACTATTATGGAAGTTAACCCCACTACCTGCCTCTGCTCTCTGGTAAGGGTCTGAATGTAATGCCTTTTTGCTCTCATTATGGCTTCAGGCCCATCTGGATATGAATCTGGTGGTCTGTAGGCTGATGTTGCTCTCTCTCTTTCTCAGTGCTAGGAAGAAAGAATCAAGGTCAGGAGCCAGCAAATTGTTCCCCCCAAGAAAAACAAAAACAGAAAACAGAGCCAAAATCAAGATCCATTCATTTTGAAATGCTTTGATACACTGCATGTGCAAGACTGGAGATCATAGGGAGTAGGAAATACAGGGTGAGGGAAACAGTTCCAGAGTTAACAGTTACGGGGAGTAACGGTTAACTCTTGCATTAGAAAGTTGGACAGAAAAGGGATGAGAGTTTGTTGCTAGGAGGGTGCTATGTGCCTGCCGTAGTGGTAGAGGGATGCAAGCAAACAGTTCAGAGGAGCGGTGACCTTTGAAGTAGCAATAGAAAAGAGATAAAGATGCAACAGTGCGGCAAAGAGACAAAGGTTGAAGGCAGCCAGTAAGAGGAGGAGAGTTAATGAGACAAAAAACCTTTGACTGCACTTTGTTGAGAAGAGCCTGTAGGTGGGGAGCCTCCCCACATATGAGAGTTGTACCCTACATTGGTGAATAAAACCCATGTATAAGGTCAACAACTGTGCAGAGGTAAAAAAGGCACAGAGTAGGCATAGCACTTCTAATCTCTTGGAAGCAGATTTTACAAGAGAGGTATACAGTATGTTCTTTCCAAGATGAATCCTGAGAGAATGAACTCCCATGTATGTTTAAAGATGTTGCAGGATTGAGCTGGATATTGTTAAAAATTAAAGGGTACCCCTGCGGAAGATTCTGTCAGGTTGATAGATGTAAGAACTGAGTTTTTGATGCATTAACAGCTAGAATACCATTACCCCTGTCAGATATATGAGCCATGTCAAACATTAGGTGTGCCATAGCCTCATCCCTTGTTTGTTGAAGTAACTGCCAGGATGGATGCTGCGGCAAATGAATGGAAAGGAGGAGGGTGGAGTCTTTAACGCATGAGTGATTAGGGTTAGATGTACAGCCTAGAAGGTCATGGATGAAGAAAAGGAAGAGAGTTGGTGATAGGACAGAGCCCTGAGGAACATCACTATTGATGGCTCTAGAAGAACGGTGGCTATCTACAACAGTAGCTGTTGAATTACTAGAAAGGAAGCTAGAGATGAAGGCACAGATAGAAGGATAGAAACCGTAGGAGGGCAGTTTGGAATTCAAAGATTTAAGCCAGCCTTGATTGAAAGCTTGTTAGATGTCAGTGCAGTGGCAAAGCTTTCACCAAAGTCCTGAAGAGGATGACCAGGAGTCTGAAAGCTAGGTGAGAAGATTGCCAGTGGAGTGTCCGTGGCGGAACCCATACTGCTGATCAGAAAGAAGGTTGTGATAGGAAAGACGCTTTTTTAAAAAATTTGTTCGGAATAGATCCAAAAACTTTTGAAACACAGGATGTTAAAGCAATTTGGCAGTAGTTAGAGGAGTGAGAATGGTCACTCTTCTTTGGGACAGGCTGAATGATAGCAAACTTCCAGCAAGAAGGAAAGGTACGAGTTGACAGACAAAGACGAAAGAGTTTACCTAGGCAGGGTGTAAGCACAGAAGCACAGTTCTTGAGGACAACAGGATGGACCCCATCAGGCCCATATACCTTGTTAGTATTGAGGCAGGTGATGGCAGAAACTATATCAGTTGAAGAAATTTTAATGTCAGCCATGAAGAAGTCAGGGAGGGGGGGAAGTAATGGAGGAATAGCACCAGGATTGTTTAATGTGGAATTGGAGGCGATAGTCTGAGCAAAGTGTTCTGCTTTATTAGTAGAAGAAATAATTACAGAGCCATCAGAGTGGATAAGAGGAGGGAAGTATGATGAGGTTAAGTTGTTAGAAAGGTTTTTGGCAAGGTGCCAGAAGGAGCGGGAAGAATTTGAGCTGGAGAGTTCAAAGCATTGAGTACGAATGAAATTATTTTTAGCAGAGCCAAGAACAGACTTAGCATGATCATGGGCAGAAGCTTTAAGAGATGAGATTCAGGAGTGAGTTGGCTCCAGTACCTTTTGTAGGCCCTCTCTTTGTTGTAGACAGCATTAGAACAAGACTGATTAAACTGCAGTATGTCCTCGTTTTTCACTGTTTTGATGTTCTGGCAAAATGTCGCGAAAAGTGACACGTCGAAGTGTGAAGGTAAGAATGAGTGGGAAAAATAGATGGGTGTTCCAGTGGGACAGCTACCTACCCTATCAAAGTACTATAACACCAAGCAGGTCCTTCCCAAAATTAAATGTGGAGTGTTTACTAGTTGCTTATACAGCATAACACAATAAACATGTACCTGAAATGACATTAGAACTGTTATAAAGAGCTGCAACACCAATAATCCTTACCAGAAATAAAGTTAACATTGGCATGAGTGGCAGGTGAAGGTGTGTTGATGGTAGATAGGCTATAGTTGCTAGGTGACATGGACCTCTCTGGGGAAGCCCTATCACCTAAGCCGATTCACTCCTAGTCGAATTCTGGCTCCAGCAACTCCACTTCCTCTCTGTCCACTTCTCCTCCTTCATCCTCCTCTCCTGTCACACCTAAGTCTTGCATAATAGAAGCCACATTCTGTCACATTAAAAAATCGTGTGATCCTGGCTTGTCTCTGCTCCAGTATGTTTCTGTTGTGGACTGCCATCACTTGAGATTTCAGATCATTCAAGGTGGATAGGATCTGGGTAGCCTCAGGCATAGTCCCGGTGTATGTCTCGAAGGTTGTTGCCATGTCGGTTATGGTGGACAGGCTGTGGGAAAATTTCTGTGTGGTCATCTTCTCCTGTGCAGTGTGATCTGGCCTTTCATTCTCCTCACTAGAGTTCATCTCTTCCTCTGTTATGTCAATCACACCTGAGTCTAAGTCGTAGTGTGTCAAGTGGTGTCTTACAGCCGTTTCGTCCACCTCTGCTGTGTGTAGGCTTGTGCATCTGATCGCACTCTAAAAACAAACTCCAATAGGTGAATATTGATGCAGTAAAAAACAGTGGCACAATTAAAGGTTGAGGGGGAAAAGACACACATTTACTTTATTGTTATTTTACATGCACTCACCTGCTTGTTGAGAGGTTCCTTGTTCTTTCTTAGGGGTATAATGCAACATAACAGTAACCAACGTTACCGATTTTCATTACAATACTGCATATTCTTCCCCTGAATTGTTCTAACTAACACTTGGTTGGTTAACTCTAAAAACTAACTCCACTAGGTGTATATTGACACAGTAAAAAACCGTGGCACAAATAAAGATTAAGGGGAAAAAAACACAGACACATTCACTTTATTGTTATTTTACATGCACTCACCTGCTTTTTGAGAGGTGCCTTGTTTTCCCTGAGTGTCTATGGTGCTGTCAGGAGCCCCAGTCAGGCGACTATCTCAGGGGCTGTCAGCCCCTCCTCAGTGAGCTGCAAAATCCTCTGCTTCTTGGCCGCACAAAAAACACAATGGTGAAGGGGTCTGTAATACCACCGCTGTATCGATAGAGGGCAGGGTGGTCGTAAGATGGCCGCTAACAAATGAACATTGGTATGTGTCGTCGGCTGCCAGCTGGAAGCGGCGATGAAGATTGAGAGAAAATGACGAAGTTTGTGACATGCTGGAAACTTTTTTCTTTTGCGAAAAATGAGACGTTGAAGTAAAATGCGTCGAAATACAAGGACTTACTGTATCCCCCCCCCCGTCATAGGGTATGAGAAAGAAATGTAGGCTTACATGCCCTAGAAAATAGCCTTCTTAATGCACAAGGCACACTCAGATGGCTCTCAACCATGGAAGCAATAATCATTCCAGGGAAGATCAAAGAAGTATTGCCTGAGGTCCTCCCAATCAGCAACTCCAAAGTGCCACAATTGACGCTTCTTGGGAGTGTCCACAGGCCCTACTGGAGCGATAGGACAGGTTAAGGTGATAAGGTTGTGATTGGGATCCCAATGGAGAGGCAAGATTAACAGCATGAGCAGAAGATTAGTTGTAAGGAAGTATAAGATTGAAATGTACTCCTGTTTCCACTACAGATGGCTCTGTACTGAGTGACAGGCCTAATGGTTTCCTGTAGTCCAGGAACACATTTACAACTGGTGGTAACCATATATTGGTAACCATTTTACGGGGCAAAGTAGAGCCAACTAAGGTGCCCCTGTTAACTGTGTAGAGAGATGCAAATGTGATGTTCATCCAGGAACCAGATCTTCACACTGTTTCCTGCATCTTACTATGGTGAAGCGCTGTCAGCTGCACGGGAATACTGACTCAGTGAACAGGACAACCCTACAGGGGTGGTTGCTTGCCTGCAGTTGTTGGGTCTGCTCATCTAGACAGACCAGGGATGATGAACAGCAATAACCCCTGGAGTGTGATGTAGTCTTATTTCATTAATTCTTTGTATTGAAAGGCAAATTATTTCAGCATATGGTAAAACTTTTTTGCTTCTTTATTATGTAAACTGTAGCCAGTGTATACTGTGTGTGGATTTTGTTATTGTCACTCTAGGTTCATCCAACATGTAAACCAGGTAGACTGCAAACTGGAATTTTATCATCATCATCCGGACCTCCTTTCCCACCCTGGGGCAGGGTAAGGAGCAGCAACATCCAGACAGACCAAGCTTGCCTAGTCAGACGGGCCACGCTTCCATTCACTCATCACTCATGCGCCCGGAATCCTGAGTGTATCTGTTACGCCAAAAACATTCACCACATTCTGTAGCTTTGCATAAACATATCCGTTAGTCAGTCCAGACGTTGTCACATTAAAAGGGTTGCCAGATCCATGATCATTCACTTTTTCTCACATGATTCATCCAGCCAGCTTGATCCCTAGCCTCACCAACTTCCATACCTCTCTTCCTCACACACTCATCCACCATATCCCTCCACCTTTTGGCCTACCTCGCCTCCTCCTTCTTTCAGATTTGCTCAGGTACACATTTTTCACCACTATTGTTATCCATTCTCTCCACATGACCATACCATCTCAGTACACTCTTCAGTTCTGGTGTCCATGGACTTCCTCACTCTACATCTTTCACGAATCACATTATTTCGTATCCTATCCACTCTCTTACTCAACATACATTCCTCAGCAGTCCCATCTCAACTGCTTTCACCCTTGACTTTTCATTTTCATGCCACACCATAGTCTCACAGCCATTTGATAAGGTTCATGTAAGCCTCATACAGCTTCAACACTCAAGCCTGTTTCTCATCAAGGCCTTCATAACACCAGCTATTTTCCTTCCTTGTGTCACACTACTTTCCACTTCTTTTGTACATTTTCCTCTCTTTTCTATCACTGTACCCAGGTATGCTAACTCTCTCACCAATTTCATTCTCTCTCCATTCACTCTACGTCTCACTGGGAGTCGTCATCTCTCTCAATAACCATTACTTTCATCTTTTCTGCAGTTACTTTCAAGGCACAAGGCTCACAGACATTATTATTTACTTCGTGCATTTGGTACTTCCATGTAATTTAACTCTTGTTGTCCCCAGGTGATATTATTCTTGCTGCCAGTGAGATTATTTTATTAATTAAGGTTTGAAAGGAAAGGACTAATGTGTAATATATTTTTCAGGGGTGTGAGTTGACTCAGCCATGAAAACTGCCTGCAGAGAGGGGGAAGGAGGAAGAAGAAAGCCAAATACCAACCAGCTGCTTCATTAATATCAGCCAACTGCCTCATTACTACCAACCATCTGCCACATAACTGTGATATCAACCATCTTCCTCAATTCTGTAAGTTGCTGAATGTGACTATTTTTATGTTCTTACCATGGTTAGAAGTTACCTTTCTCCTACAGCCCACCATCGTCCTTTTTTGGGGTAGGGAGTTGAGGGAAATGGAGGGGGAGACTGAGGATGAGGTGGAGGAGTGAAGAGTTATATAAGAGGGAGGGGTCTGAAGTTGGAGGGAGGGCAGGGAAATGGCAGGGGGCAAGATGTCTTGGAGGCAATTTATTTGTGGCCACCACTTACAGGATTAAGACATCTGGCTATAGATAGATACTGTAGATATATTCAAACTGGGGATCAGTATCACTTTGGGGTATATTTAATTTTTCACTGAGTAGATAAAGATTGGAGGAGCTAAAAGATGATTGGATGACTTGTATGGGGGAGTACATGATATATTCAAACTGGGGATCAGTATCACTTTGGGGGTATATTTGATTTTTCACTGAGTAGATAAAGATTGGAGGAGATAAAAGATGATTGGATGACTTTTGTATGGGGGAGTACATGATGAGGGTTGACAGCACTTATTTGACTTGAAAGGTGTTGGATGGATGATCGGATGGGTATTGTGAAGTGTATATGTGTGTGTGGATAGTTATGCCTGTGTGGTGGTATCAGGATTCCAGGGGCTCGAATGATGTGTGTGTGTGTGTGGTTCATTTGGCATGCCGTTGAGACTA